>JANKYE010000005.1:19696171-19715870 GCA_032467995.1 Erythroxylum dillonii | reverse complement strand
ATAATTGGTATTTAATTAGAGTTATTTGTAATTCTAATTAAAGTTTAATTGAAATTAATATTTAATTTCAATTAATTTACTAAAACGTCCTAAGCTTATTATAAATAGGCTTAAGCTCTATGTAGCTAGCACTTCATGCTTAACTCTCTCTGTAAGAATTACAGAGTTCTTTCGTCTTATTCTGTGGATACCGTTAGAGGCCGGACACTTGTGCGGCTATGGTGGTTGAGACGGATCGGTTTCGGAAACTGTTCGAGGGATGCATCAAGATCAAAATCAAGCTTCGGAATAAGGTACAAATTAAATTTCCGCTTTATTTTGCTTCGTGTTAATCATTTTATAGAATTAAATAGATCTTGATTTTCGGGAAATAAAAAATCACGGAAGAGTTTCGTAATTATTTCGCTGCGGTCGGATCAGATCCGGTCCTGATTTCCCAACATTGACTTGGTGGGTATGATTCATAAACCACATGTTTACTTGTTCCTCCTATATTTTCTATTAACACAACTTCCTTTGAGCAGGCTGCTGATGCTATTGTCAAAAATGCTGTTGTGAATCAAACATGTGCAGTTGGCATCAAGAACAGGGTCAGTTTTGATTCTAGATATGGTACTTTTAAAGAGGAAAAGTGCCGTAACATGGATTTAGAGGGAAAAAAATATGTGATTGTGTTCATAAAGCTTTAGGGAAGCGGGTCACAAAGGTTCCTAAGAGTCATTCACTGGATAATATAACTTCCTTTGATTCATCTCCAAAGAAGGACAGGAAGAGGATAATTCCTCAAGGAGTTATTACGGCCGCACGGGCTGGTCTGATTGGCACAGAAAACTTTTCCTTGGCTTCAGTTTTAGATGCACATCACAAGGACAATGTCAGAAGAAAACAGCTAAAGGAGGAAGGTAAAGCAATCCTGATAGAAGTTGAACTAATCGCAGATGAAAAGAAGTCCAACCTAAATATACCTGTATGTCCACAGCAGGGAAAGGCAAAGAGAACAGGAGTTATCGACTTTACAGGAAGTTGATGTGCCAGCAATGATCATTTCAAGTTTTTCATGTATATCCAACAGCAAGAAGCAACAAGAAGTGGGCTTTCTAAATGCCAATTCAAATGTCTTCACGGAGACTGAAAAAAAGAGAGCAGTTCAACCTGGTCAATATGAAGATCAAGAGTGCAAGGCTGCTCTTAGAGACAGGCAACTTTCAGTTTCACAGTCACCAAAGAGACGAAAGGTTGGAAGTTTTCGAATCACTGCCTGAGTTAAATGATACAACTATTCAAATGGGAGTTGCAAACAATATATGGGAAAAGCTGATCAAGTAGACATCGATGATCCACCAAGCACTCTGTCCTGCTCATCTTGTCATAAAAAGTCTGGAGTTAAGGTATCATATCCTTCTGGTATTCTAAACTTAAAGGAAATGAAATTAGTTGATCTGCGGGCCGGGCCATTGCAAAGCAACTTAAGTTAACTAAGTACTCCAAGGCTGGGAAGCAGGCATTGCTTGAATTAATAGCCAACTGCATTGATAACTGCTAACTTCCATGTAGATGTACTGATTTCTTTCTTCATTTCCTTGTCCTTGTTACTCTATATTCTGGGGATGGTTCCGGTGACAGCTGAAATTTAACTCCTGCACTCAACAAACATGCACATACGGGCCAGGTTAGGAGACACTAGAAATAGGATATAATGTGACCGTCTTTGCAGATGCAATTTCAGGATTGATAGTAAATATGCTTGCCTTTTTCACGGATGTGAATCTTGTGATAAAACCCTGCAGTGTTACTAATGGCGACCCTTTTAATGTTGCTTGACTATTGCAAATATGTACAGACGCACCTGGTTGAAGGCATTATATATATATACTATTGCAAATCTGTACAGATGCACATATATATGTACAGGAATTACTGCATGGTCTTAAACTCGTACGCTTTCATGACCATAACTATTGCACAAGTGCAACTGCGGTAAAGGGCGTTCAGTAGACCATGGTGTATAAATGCCATAAAGGAATGGCAAAAGAATAGAATCTTTGGTAATGACCTTGGTTACAGGTATGGACTCATAAAAAAGCTTTATTTGCAATTCTAGGTACTCGACAGTCAATTTGTTAATATAAGAGCAATAAAGAAAGTTGTTTAAGGGTACAAGTGAAGTGGCCCAAATTTGCTTTTAGGGTTTATGATATTTCGTAGCGAGCAAATTCAGCTGAGACTGAATTCTATACACGCCGAACAAGAACAATACATTGATGCAAGCTATTTAGGAAATGGAATACTCGGGCCAATTTAAATGTAAAGCTGATATGCTAACTTCAGCTCAAGAGTCAGTGATCACAGTTTTCAAATGAAAAGCAAAAATGTAATTTATAATTATAATTTAAGACAAGTGCAAGAGGTAAAGTCTGTCGTTCTAATACTAACTAGTTACTGTTACACATTTTATAATTCATCAGTTGCTTCTCCACCAATAACCTTTTGCTATCATCCAAAGAGGCGAATGAGCACAAATTGTACATCACATTGTTGAATGAAAGAAACTCAAGAGTCGAGACATTATGGATTTACTTTACAGAGAGTACAAAGATAAAATTTCCACTGAACAAATGCAAAATTCCAACAAGAAAAATCTAATGGTTACTTCATTTCTCGCTTTTTCCTTTTCAACAAAAGGGATTTTACAAATTTTCATTAATGGGATAGCGCCAACTTATTAGCGCCTGCATAAATGAATCAGGACGAAGTAAGCAGTTAACTTTCTAACCTGCTAAATGGTATGGTCATCCTCATTGAAGGATATTAATATTCAATGTGCTATGAATTACCATACAGGTACGAGTCACCCAGCTTCTAAGCACTCTTAGTTCAAATTAAAATTTTCTCCGATAATTGAACCAAAAACCACGTTTTCGTGATTTAGTCACTTATCTGCTGTGATTTGATTTAAGAATCAATGCATCTTTCGTTAGGAATTAGATTATGGCAATTTAGCTCATAGATCGCCAAGCTTGACCAATCCACAAGTAGTTTAAATGCATCAAGGCATCAGCTTAAGCATCAAGATTGGCACCGTCTACAATAACAATTTTCTGTAACATCTTAATGTCCAACACTGATTCAACTCATAATCGCAAATCCTCCAACTTTGAGATGGTATTTACAGTTGCTTCTGAACCACCTGAGAAATAAACTGAGTGTTTAGACAAATCAAATGAAATTAAACAAAATGACAACTAAACCTGTATACAGATGTTTATAAAGTCTGCATGAATTGCAATGCTTTATTTTATGGTGACAGGCTATGCATTAGTGAACTTGATTGAAGAGTTGATTTGAAACCACACAATCTTTTAACACACAGCATTTGCAAATTTATATTAGACTGCTTACACAACTTACTCAGGATCCAAAATGATCTACAGGATTTCCATTTGTGGAGACTCATGAGACCATTCATAATTTCTCTAGGAACTTAGCCTGATAATGTCGACAAATTCTATACTAACAATGAGAACAATGTCAACTTTTCTTTGCTTTTCTTTTATTTCTCTTTCTCCACATTGAATCTTCACCAAGAAGTTACTGCCAAAAATTATAAGGACTGAATTACTCGTAAAAGAAAAGAGCATTGAATTCCATCTTTTCCTTCTAATTATACCCAAAAAGAGTGATGCAACAATTAAAAGATATCATAAATAAAGAATATTTAGATATAAAGCACCAAAAAAAAACATATATTAGCATTAAGAACATAATGCCATGCCATTAGCTTGATCTATTCCAAAGAATCAACTCAATGCTATGTTTACAAATTATTCCACCAATTGAACTTCACAATATCATCTGATATCTCCTAGAAAGTTACAAAAAGATGAGCATGAACTAGAAATAAGCAGCACAACCTAAACAACCCTCAATGTCTACTCAGTATCAAGGTCTCCTCAAACTGGATCCTTCTCTAATAAAATCACAAGCTTCAGATGTTGCTCAATCTTGAAGTATCAAAGAGCATGCTACACATATCAATGCCTATATATAGACTTCAAACAATGCTTAAATGAAGAATCCTAGAGACTTAAGCAACTAAGCTGCCTTTCCAATAATGAATATTCATAATAACATTGCATAGGAATGAAGCTGTTCCATGGAAAAACTTTTCAAAGATTTACCTTTCAAACTCTCAAACTTAGCATCGGCCTCTCTAATTGATCGAACAAGATGAATTATACGATAATTTAGTTTTGTGTTTTCTGCAACCAGCTTATCAACCTGAAAACCAGAAATGAAGACAAGGTAGCTCCATCAGTTGCTAAAGACATCTTATTTCAGTTTTAAAAGGCAGCAAAATATGAAATGCATTACCTTTTCTTGCTTCAAAGCCAGCAGTGTATTTGCACCTTCTAGCTTTGACTGAAGTTCACTAACAGTTTTCAGAAGTTCCTCATTTCCAGAATCTGTGCAAGTATCCATCCAGAATTAGCAAAGAATGGGCCTTCAAATTGAAGTAAACAAACATTACCTTGTAAGTAGTAGCAGGTGACTCACCTTTCTTACTTGAAAGTGCAACTTCAAGTCTTGACAAGCGATCCTTTAACACAGACAAAAGGCTAGTTAGAAAATGCAAACTTCGTTAAGATATGGCTTTGATTGATAGGTATTGTGCAATTGTATGAATGAAGACCACTAATTAGCATTGACACTTTTGCTATAGGGAAATTTAAGCTTCATGAGGGAAGCATCACAATGATGAAAATTTTGGAGCCAAAATGGAGATGTCCACCGTGCATGCCTTCTTCCTTTCCCCATGCTTTACCTCAAACCACTTATAACTGCTAACTCTTTTCCTGTTCTTCCCTGTACATGTCTTTCTTCACTCTTCCCTAAGAAAAACGTAATCTTCCAAGCGTAAGGTGGAAGAGATGGGGCTACCATACAGATCCTAAACACTTTAACCTACCAAATTAGAGTACATAAAACTAGAATTTGTTGAAGAATTTCTTAAACATTTCTAATGTTTATCTTCACGGCTTTTTTGAATCCATAATTTGTTCTGGAGCTATTTTCAATTTGTTTTCAGGCAGCACAACGAAACTACCACCATTCTGACTTAAATTTTTGTCATATTAACCACTGTTAACAATTGAAATATTTGAACAACACAAACACATCCAGTGAAACATTCAGCTTTTTAGCAGTTGCTTTACGAATGGCATAAGGTCAAGACCTTCATATTAAAAATATTCCGTTTCTTATTTTGTCATATATCTATTTCAGGACTATAACTTCCATGTTGGAGAAGAACATGAAATGAAACTACTGGTGTTAGGTGCACGTTTAACTCTGTAGAAGTAGTCATTTCATCACAAATCAATGCAGGCACACTTTACAAAATCAGAAAATTATCTGCAAAATAGAACATTTCCCTTTTATTACCAAGTGTATCTAGTTTAGGAAAAAGGAACTGATCTTATTATGAATTTTACATCCTAAGACACACCTGCAAGGAACATCTGATTTAGGATGACAACACACATGGTCACCACGAAGTATGGGTTCATTTCGGAGAAGCAAAAAACTTGGTCAGAAAGTTATCCAAAACCCGGCCCCTTTGCTACGCTGCTATATTCCGAAGCAACAAAAACAAAAGGACCAAACTTGTATACAAAAAGAAACTGCCTTTGTGCACCTAGCACTCCAACACGCCAAGATGTCTATTAATGCAATTACGGACTGGAAAATAACAAACAGAAGATAAGAACAAGCAAAAGTAATTATTGAGACCAATTTTGAATATTAAAAATAAAACCTCGGCTTCAGAAGCTCGCTTGTAGAAGGGTTTGAGGACGTCCTCTAGGTTGCTTCCACCTTTTTCACTCTCAGCCATTGCAGGGTTTGAGTTTTCTCTCAGTGCTTTATTAGTGCGATAAATAGTTGAGAGTTGAATTAAAGTAGCTGGCCAAAATAATAGCATATAAGATGTCGAAAGCTTATCGGGGGAGGGTCATACTAGCAACACCAGGGCAGTGAACACTAATTTGATTATAATGTGGTTTATGATTTATGTGAATGTATTAAAATGATGACTACTGTTTTGTATGGTCATAGAATACTTAAATGTTATCCGGAATCAATTGAGGTCAAGGTATCATTAGCTTAAGTTATTAATTGGTGACTTTTTAAAAATAAATCTTTAGATAAGATAGAATAATCTTAATAGTATATATCAAGATATAAGAGTAAATAAATATGTCTATCATTTTACCGAGCTTTAGTACATAGAACATTCTGAATATGAGAGATATGATAGTAAATAATCTTATTGAGATATTATGAATGACTAAAAAGCAATGACGAACATAGTTGACTGATAAGGATTTCGTGAACAGTACAGATCATTAAGGAAATAAATTTTCTTTTTATGTGAACTTTCGCTTATCATATAGACCAAATGTTCTATTTTTAGGACTAGGTAAATATTGAACGAATCTTAAGTAAATATTAGAGTCAGATAATTATGATACTCAAGCACGAGAAGCTATATAGGAAACTGAAGAGAATATAAGACAACATTAGCTCCATCTGTTGAATCAGTCAGTTAAGAATTTCGAGGACGAAATGTCTTAAAGGGGGAGAATTATAACGTCTTGTCTCTTGAATTGTTGAAGGATCTAAAGTGTTAGACTATTGAGTCACATGAGTCACATCATATAAAATGAATTTGGTATATTTGTGATATGATTTGATGAAATATTCATATGTATAATATTAGCATACACATATGGATTGTGATTTAGATAAATTGCAATCAATTGACATATTATGGGATATAAAACTAAAATGAATGTGACATGAATATACAATTCCAATGTCCTGTACTTTGGATTACTAATGACAAGAATTGATGAACTATAATTGGTAACTTGGAATTTATTGTTACAGTTGAGAAATTGATGAATTAAAATGTACATTTAGTCTAGGTAAAATTCTAAGTGGCAAGACAAGTGGATACATGGAAAATTAGGATGACAAAGCCCATAAGGTGAGTGACATTTGACATAGAGATTAAGTGACATATGACAGCTTAAGAAGAGAACATATGGCAGCTTAAGAAGAGGGTATGTGTACCATTTAAGGGGAAGACATTTAGCTTGCTTCCTTGTAGGACAAATGTCTTTAAATAAAGAGACACTTATCTTAACTCATCTAATGACACATGTATCCTTAGATGTTTCTGTTAGAATTCATTCTTCCTCCTTCCTCACATTTTTGAAACACACTAATAACCCTATAGCTTCGAAATTCTACTTTATTTCTGTTCATAGTCACTTCAAGATTCATATAAGATTATACTCAAAGATAGCTATAATATGCTATCATCTCCTTGCCTTTACTAGAACCAATCTACTTCCACTTTGTGCTTGGATGATCTTGCATGCATGGAGAGTTGAATTAGCTTAATCTTTGAGTTGGAATTTGAGCTAGACAAGTAAGTAAGAGATTGATATTTATGGAATTTTATAATAGAGAATTTATGATGATGAAATTGGGATGAATTGTATATGATATTGATGATGAATTGTGCTGGAAATTTTTGTATGAACTTGGAAAATTTTCTATTGTGTTCTTGATGTATAAACAGTAGGTTATGGATTGTTTTATGGATGAATTGGATTAGGATTTGAGGTATAATAAAGGTGAATTTATGTTAAAGAAAGGTGTTAATATAGTGATCTTGAAATGGCAACAGAACTAGGATACATGATTGATAGTGAATGATAATTTCTATTTTAATTTTAATGTGTGAAAGATAATGATTTGTGAGTTGTCTAATGAATGATTTTTGAATTAGGTCTAGATATGAATTTGATAAGGGATTGAAGCATGAATAAGGTAAAATTGATGGACTTTGGTGAAGGTGTGTTGGATAGAGTATGAAGGAGTAAAAATTGGAAGCAAAATGAAAGTTATGAGTGAGTGAACCTTCCCACAATTGTGGGATTTATAAGGCTCCTTCCTATAGTCGTGGGAAGTACTTTGGAAGGAGAAAAGGTTGGTTTTGGGCAATTGTTGGACTATATAAGGTTAAGACACTTTATAATGGTGTAATTGGATTTGATTGGGTCTTTAAATGAACTTAGAAAGTTGCTTGATTAAATGATTAAGTGTTTGATAAGTTTAAGTTGTTAATTGAGGTTATAAATTAAGGAATGGAATGATTGACATCAATTTATATGAATTTGAGAAGTAAGAGTTGTTAATGATATAAAGATGTTCATGTGAATGCAAAGGTGATTCAAAGGATATAAGAAATGAATTAGGTATGATTGAATGAGAATTGGAAAATTGAGTGAATACTTAA
The DNA here is from genome assembly GCA_032467995.1 of Erythroxylum dillonii. Classification (NCBI taxonomy): domain Eukaryota; kingdom Viridiplantae; phylum Streptophyta; class Magnoliopsida; order Malpighiales; family Erythroxylaceae; genus Erythroxylum; species Erythroxylum dillonii. The sequence goes on along the minus strand of JANKYE010000005.1, from coordinate 19,707,502 downwards.
TGCTTGGAAAGAATTAATAAATGTATAATTGATGAATTTAGGGTAATCAAACTTACCTAAAGCATAACCTAATTGCAAACAAGTTATTTACAAGCTATGATGAATGAATGATCAAGATTTGTGAATAAGGATACATACTCGAGATAGTTAATTGAGCATGCATTGAAACATGATCTATATACATGTGAATGATTTAGTAATCATATGAGTGCTAACTTAATGTATTGTGAACTCTGTGGTGTATTGCAAGAAGATAGATATACAAGTGATTGCCAACATCCAAACATTGCCGGTTTACTAAGGAAATAGTTTATCTGGAGCATACTGTGAGTTGACCTAGATGATCTTCACTAAAACTGAATTGTTTTTGTTTAAATTTCAGTTACTAAATTGCTACTTATATAATTGTGATATTTTAGACATTATTGGTCTGAGGAGCTTGATATTCGGAAATATATTAGAAGTGCTTATTGATTGTATATGAATGGGGAAATGTGTACTCAACCAAATGTTGAATGGCAGACTTAGATCCGATAATTGTGATAAATGACTGTGTACATTGAAAGAAAGTAATTGATAGCTTATTATGTGGAATGTTGCACTCCATCATATGAATATGCATAATTAGATAAAGGAGTTGTGATTGGAATAACCAATGTGAAAAGAGCTTAAAACTTAGAATGTGCAAAAAGAGCCATAAGCTCAACGATTAATGAGCCCAGTATCCATAATGGGTACAAGACAATATTTGAAATGAGCTCGGTATCCATAATGGATATGAAAAGTTAAATAGATGCTGGGTCACAATAAAATGAAAATGGAAGTAAGTCTCACGTGCATTTGCATCTGTATCTTTACATGTGTTCATAAGATTGATTGCAAAGAAATGTTGAATTGTGTTGATATAATGATGTGTAATGCTTGTGTACATGTTGATGATATGAAGAATTGAGATAAATGATTGGATTGTTCTGAAATGACTATTGAAGTTTGTGTATTGGGGTACTGTTTAATCATACATGGCCTATATTGGGGAGGATATTACTAGGGCTATTAGAGATTTTTTTCTTCATGGGAGATTTCTCAAAGAAATTAACTCTACTTTCATCACTTTGGTGCCCAAACAAGTCAAGCCTTCCACAGTAGATGATTATAGACCTATTTCTTGCTGTAACTTTATTTATAAGGTGATAGCAAAAATCTTGGCTACTAGACTTAGAGAGATACTCCATTTCATTATAAGCGCAAATCAAAGTGCTTTCATTAAAAACCATAGAATAAGGGATAATATCTTGTTGGCCTAAGAGATTTTTAAGCATTACCATCTAGCCAATAATTATAAGAGATGTGCTTCTAAGGTGGATTTACAAAAAGCGTGCGATTCGATCCATTAGGAGTTACTCCTGAATGTGTTAGAAGCTATAGGTTGTCCTCCCAAGTTCATTCATTGGATAAGGGAGTGTATTACCTTTCTTGCCTATGCAATTTTAATTAAGGAACCCCCCCCCCCCCAAAAATTCTTTCCAAGAAAGCTAGGATTGAGATAGGGTGACCCTTTATCCCCTCTTCTCTTTATCATTTCTATGGAGGTTTTCACTAGAAGCTTAAATGCATGCATAGTAGGCAGTAATACCTTTAAATATCACTGAAGATGTAAAACTCTTAAACTCACCCATCTCTTGTTTGCTGATGATCTCTTAATGTCTTGTCATGGAGATTTGGTCTTGGTCCAAACCTTACTAGATTTTTAGGTGCCTTTTCTCAATTATTTGGTATGGTAATGAACCTGAATAAGAGTCATTTTTTTGTTTCTCTAGATCTGAACCAAATGGCTGATCAAATTGAAAGCTTGTCTGGTCTTAAACAAGGTCACCTTCCTATTCGATATCCGGGACTTCCCCTTATAATTGGTCGGTTGATTGTCTTTCTTTATTAGAAAAAATTGACTGCAGAGTTAACAAATGGACCCAAAAAAATCTTAAATTAGTAATTTTGGTCTTGTCCACCATTTAGGTTTATTGGTCTAGTATCTTTATTCTCCCTTCTTCCATTATTAAGGAAGAGAAAAAACTTAGAAATTTTTATGGTTGGGAAAGGTGGAGAAAAAAGCTCAGGCTAAGGTCAAGTGGAATGATGTTTGTAGGTCTAAAAAAGAGGGAGGTTTAGGTTTTAAATATTTGTCTACTTGGAATAAAGTGTTGATAGGGAAAAAATTTGGGTTCTTTTTAATGATAGGAGGGAAGCTTTATGGGTTAAGTGGGTTCACACAATTATTCTGAGAAGGAAAAATTTCTAGAATATTTTACATCGCAATGGAAGTTCGTGGAGTTGGAGGAAGATTTTGTTTGTTAGAGACCAAATTAGGAACCAATTTAGATTTAGAATAGGAAATGATAACTCTACTTTTTTATGGCAGGATCCTTGGCATCCGAGAGGTATCTTGATGGCTCACTCGATTCCTCGATTGATTAATGGGTCAGATCTTCCCATGAATGCTAGAGTCTCGGAAGTAATTTGGAACAATGAATGGTGCTGGCAAGATACAACTGTGGGGACTATTAGCAATCTAGAACCCCTACTTTATAAACTATTTCCTTCACGAGAGGATAGTTTAGAATGGCTAGCAAGCCCTTCTAAGCAGTATACCATTGCTTCAGCATACACTCTCATGAGACCGATAATTCAGACGGTTCCTTGGTATCCATTAGTATGGCATAAGGGGAATAGTCCTAGGTGTTCCTTCATCCTATGGTTGGCCTTTCTGAACAAATTGCAAACTAGGGATAAATTAATATACCTCCATACCCCAAACCAATGTTCTTTGTGTGTTTTAGATTCAGAGACTATCGACCATTTATTTTTTGATTGCTCTTTCTCAAGAACAATATGGGTCAACACTCTAAACCATTTCCAAATTATCCATCCTCAACTCACTGGTCTATAATCCATGTTACTATAGGTTAACCAGTCCCCACCCTCCAGCCACTGTGACATAAATACCTTCATCATTATCTTGTTCGTAGTTGTGTATAATCTGTGGTATGAACGAAACCTTCAAACCTTTAAAGATGAAGCCTTAGATGTAGGGAGTCTTACCTCACGAGTGATCTTTCAAGTTATGGAGCACCTCCGCTTAAACACCGAGAGAAGGTAAAATGTGTGTGTGTTTTATTCTTAATGACAATTTTGCAGGTTTTATTTTAAACACAGTAGTAGGTAAATAGAAGGAAGTTCAATCATTCCTTGACAACTATAAAAGGAAGATCAAAAGATACAGAGATAGCCTTATTTTCTACTGAGCATTGAAGAAAGAGTTATGAAACCAAAAGGACGCAAGCTACATGGTGACCTCCATTGGTTCTACTAGTAGGTGTCAAACTCTGCACATAAGAGTCCAACTAAGGTAAGGACTTGTAGGGGGTCTGGATTGGTGTAATTGCTTATTGAGGTTGGGTATGGCTTTGTATTACTGGAAGCCTTTTCTATCATAGCAAGTGAGATTGATGTCATGGTTTGGCTTATTATTGTGTTGTTTTGATTAAATGAAACATGTGTAGGGCTCATATTGTTCTTTTGTAAGTTAGAATTCAGATTTGGACAAGAGATTGCAGTTTGGACAATCTCAAGCTGTAAATAGCTTCTAATTATTTGTATGCCTTCTGAATTACCAAAAAAAAAAAGTCTATGTATTCATAATATGCTTGTTGACATATCATAAGTAATGTGATATATATGAGATTTGAATTTGGATGAGGTGTTATACTGATTGAACTGTGTTTTATACATGAGATGATTATGTTCTATTTGAGTGAGCACATCGATAATGGTTCACTCACTCTGTTTGCAAAACTCGTCAAAATCGCAACGTTGATTTTCAGGTTCAGAGAAGATCTAGCTAGTCTAGTTGAAGTAGCTTCTGCATTTAGACATGGGTCGGTGTCGAGATTAGTTGAACCTGCAAATATCATAGTTATGTAATATCAAGAATTTTATCTCTCAACTGTTGTATAATGTATTTTGAATTTTAGAAATGAAATGACATTTGAGACTGTACACAAATGTGATCTTTTGTTGACTCTAACCTTATAGACAACATCCTAAAACTATACAATTAGAACCCATATCATCAGTATAAACAATGTTGAACACTATGCTAAAAGTTTTTAGTTGTTATTCATTAATTAGACTTGGAACTACACGTTAATAACTTGAATCTTCAATTGGCAATATAACATTTTTGGTTTATACATCTAGTGGTTGTTTATATATATGGTTTACGACTATTTTTGAATACAATTGGTAATCCCTGTGATGCTTACACACATGTACATATACCTGTATATTTCTTTAATAATTATTTCAGGAGGAGTAAAATGTAGTTATAATGTCTGAGTCTTGTCTTTATAAGTTGAATACACATGGGACATGGCATGGTTCTTGATGAAAATATACGAATGAGGTGGTCTAAAATAACTCTGCTTCGAGAAAATGGAAAGAGGGGCATATAAAATTTATGTCTTATTGAAACGCTGCATTTAAATTTGTGCCCTTGATGTGATTTTATTTACTTGTTAAGTGTTAATGTTTTTAGATATGTTTTTGGTACTTTTAGTTCTTGGTTTAGTAATTTAGTTTAGTTTTTGGGAAAATTTGATGTTTTGTTAAGTGTGAAGGAAGAATTAGGAAGAGGAAATAGGAGCTCTGTGAAGCTTGTAACTCAAGGCATAAGAACATTTGTTTTTATATTTTTAGTTTATTTTCAGTTTGCTTATGATGTGTGTTTTTTAGTTTCCTTATTTCAAAGGTTGTTTCACCCTCTAGGGTGAATCTTGTTTTCTAAACTTCTGATATATATGGTTTGCTGTTCTTATGAATAGTTCTTATTTGACCTTAACGAGAGTTGAGCTCTTCTTTAAAATCATACAAATACAACTTGCATGCTAAGAGATTAATGTCTAAGTTTTATTCCTCAAAGGTTATGCAGTTCATCTCTGTTTTATTTATATCTGAATTGAGAAATTTGCATTATGATAAAATAGAGTAGGTAATTCAAACTTGAGATAGAAGAATTACTTTTAAAGAAACTTGTGGTAGCATAATAATAGGATTCATATTTACTTTACCAGGAGTTGATAACAATTTTTGGAACTTTAATCTTGTGAATTCGTGAAAGTAATTCCACTTCTTAAAGATGTAGTTTCGTCCTAAAAGTTTAAACGTAATTGATTTATTTTTATCCTTTTTAATTTCTAAATATTTTTATTATTAATTTAAACAATCTGGAAAGAATTGATTGGTGTTTAGTATAAATCCTCGTGGGAACGATAACTGTACTACAATAACCTATATGCTTGCGGTCGGGGTCTGAGTGCGTTTTATTTTATAACTTATCAAGTTTTTGGCACTGTTACCGGGGATCTATCTAACATCATTTTTAGTTTAATTACAGGTTGACTTAAGTATTTCATTTCTTTACAGGTGTATGTCCGGGAGAAAAATGAGAAATTCAATGAAGCCTTTGGTTGAATTTCACAATGAAGTTTCTCGTTTGGAAACAACTCTATGTTAAGTTGCTGAAGATACACGTGTGACTGAAGCTGTAAAACCGAAGAATATCATGGCAGATGAACAAAGAACATTGGTGGATGTGGTTAGGCCTGGATTTCGACCAAATTAGCAAAATGTGACAAGACCTGCTGTGATAGCGAACAATTTCGAGATTAAACCAGCTTTGTTGCAGATGTTACAAGCGACAATGTAGTTTTATGGGTTGGAAAATGAAGATCCAAATACCCATATCACAAATTTCTTGGAAATTTTTGACACTTTCACGTACAATGGAGTAACAGATGACACGATTCGATTACTGGAAATTTGTGACACTTTTAAGTACAATGGAGTAACAGATGATGCGATTCGATTATGGTTGTTTCCATTTACTCTGAAAGATAAAGCTAAGGTGTGGCTCAATTCTCTTCCATCAGGGTCCATTACTACATGGATCGGGTTAGCTCAAGCATTTCTGTCCAAATATTTCCCTTTAGCCAAAACAGCGAAGATCATTAAGGAAATCACCAATTTCCAACAGCAAGACAGTGAATCTTTACATGAGGCTTGGGAAAGGTTCAAAAAGTTACAACGAAGTTGTCCTCATCACAATTTACCTCGGGAATTACTGCTGTAAACTTTTTACAATGGAGTTAACACCACCACTTGTGGTATAATTGATGCAACCATAGGGAGATCTTTAATGAAGAAGACAATTGATGCGGCATATGATCTATTGGAAGAAATGGTAGCTACTAACGCATTATGGATCTCGATCGATGATAAAAGAGTAGAAGGGGGTTTTGTCTCTCGTTCTCGTGATTGTTTTACAAGCGGAAGTTACGAATCTTGCAAAACAAATTAGCAGCTTCACTTCAAGTTCATCAGTAGCAGCAGTTCAAAGTGCATGTGAGTTATGCAATCAAAAATGACACTTCACCAATGAGTGTCCAGTAGTTGTTACAGCAAAGCAAGACAATTTTGTGGGGAATAACCGTCTAGAAAACAACCCATTTTCAAACACTTACAACCCTGGATGGTGGAACCATCCTAACTTTTCATGGAGTAACAATAACAATACAGTGGGAGAGCAAAGACAACTTTAGCCTAAGAATCCATTCGAGGCTAAGATGGAGAAATTTATGGAGATGATTGGAACTAAGCTGAATCACAGGAGAAGCTAGAAGTGAAGGTTGATCTAATAGCGAAAAATCGCTCTTTGACAATTCACAATTTGGAGGTCCAAATGGGACAATTGGAAACTACTCTTATTCAACGAAACCTTGGAGGTTTCTTGAATACCACAGAACCAAATCCAAAGGAGTCTTTAAAAGCTATACGGTTGAGGAGTGTTAAGGAGCTGGAAAATCAAGTAAAGAACAAAAAAAACAAGCAGATAAAAAAAGGGTGCAGGGTGCGATCGTACCCTGGGAGTTGAGTCAGAGCAAGAAAAATCAAGCCTTGAGTGCGCTCGCGACAAGGAAAGGTGCAATCGTGAATGCCATAAAATAGGTAAAAACAAGCAGGTCGAAGCAGGTAAGTATGTACCACCTATCCCTTTCCTTCAATGACTTAAGAAACAACAGTATGATAGTCAGTTTGCCTCATTTCTTAAAAAATTAAAAAAACTGCAAATTAATCTTTCTTTTATATAGGCATTGGAACATATACCCAAGTATGCTAAATTTTTGAAAGATATCCTAACTCAAAAGAGATCTCTTATTGATAATGAGACTATGCAACTTCCAAAAAAATGTAGCTCAATTATTTCAAACGTTATTCCTTCAAAACTGCAAGATCCTAAAAGTTTCACAATTCTTTGTGTAGTTGGTGTTATACAATTTAACAAATGTTTGTGTGATTTGGATGCAAGTATAAGCTTGATGCCCCGTTTAGTTTTTTAGAAATTAGGTCTTGGAGAGGTTAAATTGACATCTATGGTGCTGCAACTAGCGGATCAATTAATCAAGAGGTCGTTTGGGATTTTGGAAGATGTGCTCGTAAAAGTGGGCAAGTTTATAATTCCAGTGAATTTTGTGGTGTTAGATTTCGAAGCTGATTCAGAATGCCCATTGGGTCGTCCATTCCTCTACACAAGAAAAGCTCTAGTAGATCTCTACGAAGGGAAACTCATTTTGCGCATTAGTGAGGAGCAAGTTGAGTTTTGTATGAGGTCGGCCATGAAGCACCCAATGGATAACGAGGTTTGTATGAAGGTAGACATTGTGGATGACTGTGTGTTGAGTGTGGCAGAAAACAAGGAGAAAAAAGTTTCCTTTGATCCAGATGTAGAGGTTATTGGTGAAGGTAAGGGTGAAAAAGAAATAATAGAGAAGTTGCTGCGAGAAACAAATCCAACTCCACCATCCATTGTGTGTCCACCAGTCTTAGAGTTGAAACCATTGCCAAGTCATTTGAGGTATGCATTTCTAGGGAAAGGAGAAACCCTACCTATTGTTGTTTCCAATAATTTGACAAATGAGCAGGAACAACGGTTGGTGGTGCTAGTAAGGAAGTATGTTTGTTGGGACCCGATCTCGGAACCGGACCCCAACTGGAAAAATAGAAAACGGAATCGAAAACAAAGCGAAGAACGAACGAAAACACGAATCGGAAAACAATGTGAAACAAATTGACGGATCGGAAATCATAAAGCGGAAGCAAAATCATAAGCGAAATCGAAGAATCAGATTTATAAAACGATAGCAAATTGGTTAAGAACAAAAACTTAATTCCGACATCCGGTAACAAATATTTTAGAAAAACGTCGCGTTGGAAAACATACGACAATCAGTCTAAACCAATACAAATCGGTGCCTCAATTTATTTTATCCCTCATAAGCGAATAAAAAACCATCAAGTTAAACAAAAGCTTATTTTTCTTTTGCCATCAAGACGAACATATGCCTATATGTCACCAATTCAAACCCATACATAACTAAAGCACTTCTATTATTCTCAAACATCAGTATCATCAGACCTCCTGTCCAGAACCCTTATCACATTCAATCACATTCATCCATATCCAAGTCACATTCATACCTCAATTCAATATACAAATTCATAACTCATTATTTACATTCCAAAACAGATACATTATGAATAATACAACCTCAAACCCAAAAATTCGAATCCAAAAATAAAGATACAACTTCAAAATACATATGATATAAATGTCCCAAAAATTCTCAATCATGACCAAGATCTAAATCTTACAACAAATTAACTTAAACCACAACATATGCATAATCGAATAAACACCCTGACTTTCTTTCATCGGATCTCCTGTTCGATACTTGGAGATGGGAATGAAAGGGGGTAAGCTTTACAACTCGTGGATAACATGTTTATAATGAAAAAAAAGCAAAAATCTTTTTCAAAACTCATTGCCATGGTACATTTTCGAAACCATAGTAATTTCACATTTAAAAAAATCATAAAAGCTTTCTTCATGAAATTCTCAAATTTTCAAATAATTCACAAAAGCACAAATCATGAATGCATCAATCTTATCAAACAATCATGAGCACATAAGCACATCAGAATGGTCTAGAAGTTCCATAAACAGAACGAGCTAGCACAATTCCCAAAAAGGGTCCTGTGTAGTCGTGAACAGAACGAGCTAACACAATCTCATATAGTGGTCTTGTGTAGTCGTGAACATGAGGGAGTCCATGAAGGAGCTCCATGCCACTAGCAGGTAGGCAGGAGAAGCCTTTAGTCAAAGTGCACTTGACAACAGAATGGACCAGACCAAACCCACATGGCATGTATTTCATAATCTTGTAAGCTTGTTGCCCAAAATGGCACTTCTTGAAAACTTGTGTTTCAGGAATAAACAATATTTCATACGTGCTTTCAAAACTTGATTTCATAAATTTTGCTATTCTCTTCAGAAATCACTTGAGAAAAAAATCTCTTTATAAACCATTACATAGTTCATGCAGCAAACATATAGCAGATTTCACAAATTATGCAAGAAGCAATAAATGCAACACTTATGATGCAATTTGAAATCATTTATGGCTCATTCATTCTATTATAAACATGAAACCCACCTTGATTTCCATGCCTAAGACTTGCTTAAAGGTTCCTCACACTTGCTCCTGTTGCCTTCCTTGATGTCCTTTAACAATGAAAACAATCCCCATTCAATTGTAATTCCAAATTATGATCAAATTCCATACAAATATTGAAATTCTTAGAAACTTACTTACAACTTCATTTCTTCATAAAACTTATAGCCCCATGTCTCTAGTTTACAACAAATCAAAAATCACCTCAATCGGACCTTTACAGCAAAAGTTATGCCCAAAATACTAAAGCATGCTAGTGCTGAAAAATTGGAGCTCTCGCCGCAACGAGGAAACTGGGGCTCGCAGAGACGAAGAAGCTGGAGCTCGCTGCGACGAAGGAGCTGGTGCACGTCGCGACGTGCGAAACTGCAGGTTGCGACGTACGACCCCAAAAACCTTCGAATACCTGATTTTTCCAACATTCTTTAACAACATGCTTCTCATCTTTCAAATATAACCCTTATAACCCTAAAACATCCTTCGTACTTCATTTTTAAGCTAATTACAACCCAAAATCATTCACAAACACAACATAATCATTAACCCTAAAAGATTAAACCATTTTCATACACCATTCATCAACAACTTCCTACACATATTTATCTCTTAACTAACGTCAAAACATGTTTCATTCATCTAATCAAACAGAACGATGCTTATAATTACTCGTTGAAGTTTCAAAATCTTCATGATCGTCAAAACCCTAGATTCCTTCTTTTCTTCTTCTTCTTCTTTCCTTCATTCTTGTTCTCTTCTCCATTTTCAAACAAACCAACCATTTCTTCTTCTTTTTATACCCTTACTAATCATCAAATGTCCCTTTTGCCCTCCATATAAGCCTTATAGCCTTACATGCTTAAGTAAACTTCCAACAATGCCCTTCATGCCTTCTAACACTTTAATTTCATATAATCCAATAAACTTATGTCATATGATCTTACTCAATTTAACATATTAATTACTCACATTAACATGCTAATTAAGTTCTTAAAATCATAAAATAAATCAAAATCTCAAAATTCATTAAATCATGATTTGCTTAGGACATTTTTCACATCATCAAATTGAAGGAATTTGCCAACACTTCCTTCTAGAGAAAATATTCCTCATTGTTTAAATTTCATAACGCCACCAAAATCATTTCATTCGGTTAACTACTCCAAAAGTTACACCTCAAGCATTTCGAACTATTCTTATGCTAAAACCTTTCCAACTCACTTTGATTAAGACAATCTTTTCCAAATTAATCTCAAAATTCATAATTTCCCAAGAAGACGTAGATAATTGTCTTAGAAATCCAACGCTTTGAAAATCAAGTCAATTGGATGTCGGACGGAGAAGTTATAAGCAAAAGATTGCAAAAGGGTCGGATTATAAGCAAAATAATAGAACTTCATATATAACCGAATTTTCCAAAAATCATAACTCTTGATCCCGAATTCCAAATTTGACAAATTTGGCATCAATAGAAAACTCAAAGGAAGCTCTACAACTTCCACGAAGGACAGAAAAATCAATTTGGCCTCTAAGGGAGTCAAAAACCACTTCAAAGTTTCTGTCCACTAACACTCTTCCAAATAGTAACAACAACTTGTAAAAATCATAACTTCCTATTTCATAGCCCAAAATTCCCATACTTTACATCAATGGAAAGATCAAAACATAATCTAAAACTTTCATGAAGAACTTCAAAGCAACTTCAACCTCT
>JANKYE010000005.1:19683971-19696071 GCA_032467995.1 Erythroxylum dillonii | reverse complement strand
TTCTAATTTCTAATTTCTAATTCCCCTTCACTAATTACTAACTAAATAAAGACTAACCTCTAAAAATATTAAACAATTTAAAGCAAAAATAGAGAAATAAACAAAAGTAATGAAATAAAATAAAATATAAAAAAATATTCGGGGCCCAACACTAAAGACTTAACATCACTATTATTAGAAGAACACGTTGGATCTTCTTCACCTACAAGATGAGGCTTAAGGAGGCACAAGAAAAGACATCAACACGAAGGAAAAAGAACATAGCATTCTAAACTTTAAAGGAGGAATCAATTAAGGAGGAAAAAACATCCTCATATGGAAGCAATGATGAAGATATCACACTTATCTCTAGGAAATTCAATAATTTTTTTAAAAGAGAAAGACTTTCTCCTAAGGAAAAGACTTCAAAGAAGGTGAGGTTGATTTAAATCGCAAATCTTCTAACATTATTTGATTTAGATGTATGAAACTCAGTCACATGAAATCTTAATATCCTCTTCTCAAAGGAAATAAAAGAAATAAGAAGAATGAGAATAGGGACAACAAAACAAACAAGGCTCTTAAAGCATCAAATTATGATAACACAAATGACTCCAAAAGTGAAAATTCAGGAGAAGAAATATCTCAAATGCACTTTATGGCTAAAGATGAAAATGAGGTACTCTTCAACTTTGATAGTGATAATGATGTTGAATTATTGTATGATAAACTAATTAAAATTCATAAAATTATGAGTATGAAAATAAGGAAGTGACTTTCCAAAGTAAAATAGGTTTAAAAGCATTTAGATGTATTCATCAATAAAAATAAAAGATAACAAGTGAATTATATAACATCAATGTATCTAAGAATGTGGGTGCTTTTGAAAATCGTAACTTAAATGTATTAAAAATTAAGAACAAGATCCTAAGGACTTCTGGTCTAAAATTACTAAGGGAAGTGAAAAATTAAAAAGCATGCTAGGAATTTAAAAGAATTCCAATAATAGGTATAATATTAGTTAAACTTACATGAGTGTATTAGTTAAACTTATATGAGTGTATAGTGAAACCCTATCTTACAATTACAAACCATAATTAATAATTTCATAAAACCTTAATTTATAATGCATTAAAACCTTAAATTTATAATTACATAAGACCCTGATTGACACTTATAAGAATTGACCCATGTTCTTCACAATTGCATAAAATTTAAAATCAGTACTAAAATGGATCACCAACATGGTACTATATTGCACTTGTGTTGGCTTAATAGCTCCTCTATCACACATTTAAGGGTTCACTTTAAGAATACAAGTCTAAAGACCATGAAAATGTGTTTGTGTTAAGGCTATGTTCCTTTGTATGATAAGTTGTCAAAGAAGTATAACAGATCAATAGTATACACGAGGTAAAAAATGATGTCATGTTTGACGTATATTTTAAACACATGCCTATTTTTAAGTCATGTTAATCTAAAATCATTCTAAAAATTCTCCAACTTGGTTGAATTTGTTCCTTCTTGATTATGGAGCTAAAATAAGGTATATTAATAAATATAAGCCATATTAAGTACCAAATCTTATAATCATCCAAACATAAGCACTCGAAATCAGAATACGAAACTATCTTATTTAACTTTTCATATCCTAATCTACATAAACACTCTTTATTAGACCTTATTTTAGTCATATGAGATCTTCCCTATTTAGATCCTTTAACTTCTTATGTAACTCTGAGGGATTTCAAGAGGCAGTATCTCAAGGTTTGAGTTTGATGGTTTTAGGCTACATATCCTATAAATTATGTAGAATACTTTTAGTAATCAAGGAGGAACTAAAGAATCTCAGATTGAGCTTGTAATCCAATATAAAATGGAACTTAGGAAGGCTATGGGAAACTTAATGCAAAAATAAGAAGAACTATATGACTTTCCAAGAGATGTCTCCAAGAATTTGAATGGAAGAGTTGTTATAAGAGATTATTCTAGCGCTCTAAGAGATTATACCTTATTAAGTTTTCAAAATTCCAAAGTGTTATGGTTAAAAAATGGGGACTGCAACATAACATTCTTTCATAAATCTCTTCTTAATAGAAGGAATCATAATATAATTACAACATTGATGAATGAGGACGACAAAGTAGTCCCTGAGTAGAATAAACTTTGATGTCTTCCTCTATTTTGGCTATTAGCTCCATTGTTTCATGAATGTTTTCAAGGAAACAATATGAGTTTCTTACCAACCCTATTTCCTTATAGGAGATTGAAATAGTACTCTTTAGCCTAAATTCAAATAAGGCACCAAGGTCGAATGGGTTTAATACACATTTTTATAAAATATTTTTATAAAATAAGTTGCTTTCTAACTTAAAGATGTTGAGAGCTTGGAACAAAACTTAATTATGCTTAGTTCCAAAGATTCCTAAACCCTCTTCCCTGAAAGAATACAAAACTATCTATTGTTGAAACATATTTTACAAGATAATTTCCAAGCTCTTTCTTCAAAGATTAAGCTGATACTGCTATGTTTTATGAATCATTCATATCATGCTTTCATTGAGGGGAGAAATATAGGAAACAATATCTTGTTGATCGTGGTTTTTCGAAGTGTGTAATTTCTAATTAATAACCTCAATAATCCATAAGCGTATGAGTCATTCGCATAGCACTTAAGGTGTCGATCCCACAAAGAGGGATAATCTAATCCTAAAATCTAAGGCCAAAAACAATTTGCAGTAATTCAAAATGTAACAAAATTAAGGCAAGAAATTAATTCAATCACACAACTCATTTCCAAAAATCAATTATGAAAATATTAGCAAAGTAGTAGTTACAACACACACCCAAGAATCAACCTAAAGGAACTATCTATTAAGAGAAAGGTGAATTTTTTACCTATCTTTAATGCTAACCTAATCGATTATGAATTATCGAATTATTGGTCCTAAACGAACCTATGGTTGATTACTCTCTCTCGAGTTATAACCAGTAACCCTAAATTATAAACCCTAATTAGATTATAAAAAATTGCAATTTCTCAATTTACAATCTATCTAAAATCCTAATTAGATCTGAAGTTGTCCAATAAACTATCGGGAACCTATACAAGATTTCTCTTCACTCAATTACCGATTTGATTAATTTCTCGTTCTTATTAAATCACCTAACTCTCATTAGCTCAATTTAATTATTTTTCATTCGATTCACCCTCTCAGTCTATTACTGAATTATGCAACCACAGAAATCAATCACAATAATTCCAATAATTATAAAACAATAAGATTTTATTAAATCAAAGATTTTAAAAAAACAAAGGTGAGTATAGAACATCTCAACATTCACAATCCTATCATCAAACTGCTATTTCCAATTATATACAATAATAAAAATGGAAAATAATAGGAAATATGATTCTAAACAAAGACGGGAGACAGCAACCTTGGAAACTTCTGATCCGGGAAGTATGCCGATGTCGGCTTCTTCTCCACTTCTCTCTTCCTTTTTCTCTTTCTCAATCTCTCAACAATTCTCTCTAGGGTTTCTCTCCAAAAGGGGTTGATGTAGAAGATCCCTCATCTTCTTTGTCTTATTATTTATATACATTTTTTGTTCTAGGTACCCCTAGGATTTTTTTTCGGTCGAAAGGTCTAAAAACTCCCTTAAAACTTGACATTTTTTAGTATCTACGTGTCTGCCCAATGCAAACCATGATCATAGGCCACATTTGAGCCTTCTGTCACGATCATGACAAGCAGACCATGATCGTGGGCTGTGTCCTAGGCTTCTGGGCTAACTCTAGTGCTTCTGTCATGATCGCAGCCTATTGTACCACAATTGTGGGCCATTGTTTCGACCTGAGTGTCCAAAACTTCTTCATTCTTCGATGTTAACCTGAAACACTAACAAACACATCAAGGTTCCTTAAAAACATAATAATTAAGCTCAAAGACTTGTATTAACCTATAAAAACACTTAAACAAAAATAATTAACAAATAAACACAATTCTAACTTAAACACAAACTAAATGATTGAATTAACAATTAAATACATACCGAATTAAGCCCTAAAACATGATGCAGTTCACACTTATCAATATCTTCACACTTAAACGCTTGCTTGTCCTCAAGTGAACAAAATAACAAACACACGAAATCACATAACACACAATGCAGTAATGAGAAAATGACTTCAGCTTCATGAAATAAATTTAATTTTAAACACAATCATTCAAGTTATATCAAATCATTAACATGCAAAATTTGCATTTTGGGGCTTTGAACTAAATATACATATTAACCCATACTCAATTGTTAAATTGTTTACTCTTTTTCAATTGCACACACACATTAATAATTCTTTGGTCATTCAGACTCTATAACTATTCCCAAGTACGTTTTCATGAAAAGTCAAGCTATTACAAGTTCGGTAGGTTTTTATTCAAAAATGCACTATATATTTTTATTTTTTATTTTATTTACTTTTTGTGAATATGGACTTAGTCTTTTTACGCGGAGGCAAACATTGGTAATGAATGTCTATGTGGTTACTCAACTAAATCATGTTTTTGATTAAGATGCTTAGTTGGAACGTCATTATAACCTTTTAACACGAAGACACACATTTGTGATGTGTGTCAATTTGGTTACTCATCTACATCACGTTCTCAACTGGCTACTAACTCTATTCATAACCCGAAGGCCAGCAAAATAGTTATTTATTTAAAATTAACAAACTTATTTTTTTATTGCCTACCTTGTTGCTTTAGCTACTCGTTTATATGAAAACATACTAGCAAAGCTACTTAAGTTTAAAGGCCCCAAATTATGAATGAATGTGACAATTTAGAGGGTGACAAACTAACACTAAAGCCTAATTACGCTGCATATTTAGCCAAAGACCCCGATTCACTAATTTTGTGAGTTAATGATTCTTCACAACCTAATAGAATATGTTTGAAATTAAATTAATTCCAATCCATCTAAGTCATTGACATATTCACACAATTCACAAAATGCAACCTAACAACTATTATACAATATGAAAAATCACATTCAAAGCAAAACACATAACCCTCACCACACTTAAACAACATATTGTCCTCAATGTGAGAAGGGGACAAACAAACATGTAAGGAAAGAAGAAACATATATTAAAGTAAAACAAATAAATAAACAAAAATAAAGAATAAATTTAAAAAGAAAGATAGTTAAAACAAAGCCTCATGGTGATGGAGGCGGGGATGGTGTTAAAGGTGTCAGTTGAATGCCCTAAGCCTTGAAATAACAATGGATACGACATATGTCTTAGCTCTAACATCATTGAGTTTGGGCCATATCCTTCATCCTTCTAGAGTTCTCCGCAAGTGTATATGTAATTACCTTGGTGTTTGCGGATATTGCATCCAATACTTTCTTCCAACCTGATTCTTTTGTTTCTTCTTCTTCCTTGGATTCCTCGCTGGTTGAATCCCTTTCTTATTGTTGTTGAGCACTTGAACTCGCTTGACCAATCCTGCCCTTGACATATGTATTGGCACTAATATCCTAAAGATCCATATTATGGGATTTTAGGATTTCAACTTGCCATAAATGATGACGGTTCATGAATTCAGGAAAGTAGACTGTGAGTCCGTTGCACTCAACTCCATAGTAATTAGTTATGGTCGAAACCAAGTAACTCGTTCCTAAGTTATTGCTACTCTTCTTTCGAGCAGCAATAATTGCGTTAAAGATGTGGGTGGTTGTGCAAACTTGGATACTATGATCCATGTACCACATTATGAAAAGTTGTTTCGTTTAACACTTATTGGTTTCTATCTTGTCAAAAACGTTTGACATATGAATTTGTGCATCAATAAGTGGTCATGGATCCTAATGATGTTATTGTGTGCGCTCTTAGCATCAAAATAGTCTATCCTAGTTAGTTCAGTCTAGTAAGGGTTGACACGAAAATCATCGTGCTAATTCACTACGAATGACTCGGGGAAACCACAAATTTCATACAAAGTTTCATAATCAAGCCCATAAGGTTGTCCCCGCAACTTAAACCACATTTCCTTAGATTTGTTGGATTCGTAATGATGGGATGTAAAAAATTCTAAGGTAAGTTCTTCGTAAACTGGGAATTGAAATTGAGTGAACTAACCCCATTGAATTTTCTCTACTAAACTTTCTACCTTGTCTCTCAATTCTAATCTATTTAAAGTTTCAAAATGAAAATACTTTGGAACCATAATTTGTTTATTACGAAGAGAATGAAAATGGGTACCTTCCTCATCCGAGAAGATCGAGAAAGGTGCTTCGTAATCAGCTGCCCTGTTCCTTTTCTCTCGTCTAGAGACTTGATTTCGTCCCGTTGATTGATCACTCTTTATTATTTGCTTGATATGCAACATATTGGCTTGCGAGTTGGTAGAATTTGGAAGAAACTAGAAGTTTGAAATTTGGGTAGAGAGAAGTGAGAATATTTGGAGGTTTTAAGCTTAAAGGCATAAAGTAAAAATGAAAGTGAGTGAAAAACTGATGTTAGAAATGAATATATAGGTAATTAGAGGGTTAAATGGTAAAAATTGAAAATGACATTCACATGTCCCTATTTTTACCCTGCCACAAGCCACAATCGTGTCCTTCAATTTTTTTCACCAATTTTTTATATTTCTTCTTCTTTTGTTCTTCTCCAATTCCTCGAAATCCCTTCTTAACTATTTATGGTCCTTTCACCTCTCTTTGGTTACTTCCTCGATCATTTAATTAAAGGCGAAGTCTTATGCCTTCCCAATTTTATTTGAGCGGAATTCAACTATCTAGAAATAAAAGGAAATAACATCAATTTAACAGTCTACGGATTGCCTCCTATGCAGTGCTTCTTTTAATGTTAGTAGCTCGACGCTCTATCCTTGAAAACTCAATTGGGATCAATTATGATGATTTATTTCCAAATTTTTTTATTCAACATTGGTTTTGTCTATAAGTAAGCTACAAATTGCAAAATAATCAGAAGGACAATATTGATAACATTATGAAAATCAATTAAGCTCAATAAATTTTTTTGGAGTGAATTGTCAACAAATAGGGAATAACAAAACTCCCTGAATCTTCCATTGAATCCAACAGTTTGTCTTGTAAGAAGGTAAGTTGCTCACTTTCTTCCTTAATCACCTTCGTCTCCTCTGCTTCTTCCGCTTCACGAACAAAGACTTTCATAGCTTCTTCAAACTCAATGTCTATTGTCATCTTTTCTTCATCCTTTTGTTTTTTATAAGATTTGAACACATCAATTATCCTGAATGAGCTACTATCCTTCGAATTCTTAAATACATCATTCATATTGAATGTCATTTAGTCATCATTAATCAAAAGGATAAGGTTCTTTTCATAAACATCTACCTAAGATTTTTCGATGTTCACATCTGGCATATCAAGAACTGGTGAATAAAAGGGAAGGTTGGCTTTCTTTTCTTCAATCTCTTTCTTTGTCTCTTAGTCTTTAATAAGGTGGGGTTAAGTTTGGTTTTCCACTGGTCCTTTTGGCTGTCCCCCATTCTTAGGCGCGATAGCTTCATATTACTTTCTTTGATGTATTTCCATATTACTTAGAGAGTCTTCTAAACTTCTCTTACAAAATTTATGGGAAAGCGGTCTTACTCGAATCTCTATGTTATGAATAGATGAGGCATGATTTTTCGTTATTTGCTCAATTTGCTCTTTTAGTCTCTTCTGGCCCTCTTCCATGTTCGTGAGCTTATTGAAGATCTTATCCAACTTGGAATCCCATAAACTGGACTCATCTTGATGAAGTCCTAATAGGTCTTGACGTCCTAAATGAGACCCTACATTGTTAGACCAATAGAAATCGGGGTGGTTTTGCCACCTCGGAGTGTACATGTTCCAATAAAGATCATTACTTCCCCAACCATACTGTGCTTCATTGTAATTCGCAAAAGTTCCTTGCTCCTTATAATATCTATCTTCCATCATTGTTCTTTCCATTTCTTCTTGGCATCTAGCTTTTCAGATGTCTCATTTCTTATTCTACAACGTCTTATTTTATCTCTACTTTATGCCCCAAACTTCTTTCTCTCTATATAATTTTTTCTTTTTTAAGAAAACAAAAGATAGTGAAAATACCTTAAACTAAAGAACTAAACTAATCGCCTCCCCAGTAACGGTGCCAAAAACATGATCATGGTTTTTCGATGTATGTAAGTTCTAATTAATAACCTTGATAATCTACAAGCGTACGGTTCGTTCGCGTAGTACCTAAGGTGTCAATCCTATGATGAGGGATAATCTAATCCTAAAATCTAAGGGCAAAACAATTTGCAGTAATTCAAAATGTAACAAAAGAAAGGCAAGAAATTAATTCAATCATGCAACTCAAATTCTAAAAATCAATTATGAAAATATTAACAAAGTAGTAATTGCAACACACACTCAAGAATCAACATAAAGGAACTATCAATTGAGAGAAAGGGGAATTTTTACCTATCTTTAACGCTAACCTAATCAATAATGAATTATCGGATTATTGGTCCTAGACGATCCTAGGTTTGATTACTCTCTCTCGAATTATAACCATTAACCCTAAATTATAAACCTTAATCAGATTATGGAAAATTGTAATTTCATAATTTACAATCTATCCAAAACCTTAATTAGATTTGAAGTTGTCTAATAAACTATTGGGAACCTATGTAAGATTTCTCTTCTCTCAATTACTGATTTGATTAATTTATCATTCTTATTAAATCACCTACTCTTGTTAGCCCAATTTAATTATTTTTCATTTGATTCACCTTCTCAGTCTATTACCGAATTATGCAATTACAAAAATCAATCACAAAAATTCCAATAAATATAAAACAATCAAATTTTATTAAATCAAAGATTAAAAAATCTGAATGTGAGTATACAATATCTCAACATTCACAATCATATCATCAAATTTCTATTTTCAATTCTATACAATAATAAAAATGAAAAATAACAGGAAATATGATTCTAAACAGAGATGAGAGGCAACAATGTCAGAAACTTTTGATCCGGGAAGTATGTCAATATTGGCTTCTTCTCCACTTCTCTCTTCCTTCTTCTCTTTCTAAATCTCTCAACAATTCTCTCTAGGGTTTCTCTCTAAAAGTAGCTGATGCAAAAGCTCCCTCATCTTCTTTGTTTTATTCTTTATATACCTTATGTGTTCTAGACAACCTTAGGAATTTTTTAGGGTCCAAAAGGTCCAAAAACACCCTTAAAACTTGACGTTTTTAAGTGTTTGTAAGTCTACTCGACACTGGCCACGATCGTCGGCCCCATCTGAGCCTTCTGTCATGATTGTGGCAAGCAGGCCACGATCGTGGGCCCTGTCTTAGGCTTCTATCATGATCGTGGCATCTGGGCCATGATCATGGGACTCTAGTGCTTTTGTCACGATCGTGGCACAATTGTTTCAGATGCCACAATCGTCGGCTGACTCTAGTGCTTTTATTACGATCGTGACACAATTGTTTCAGCCCGAGTGTCTCTGAAACTTCTCCGTTCATCAATGTTGACCCTAAAACACTAACAAACACACCAAGGTACCTAAAAAACATAACAATTAATATCAAAGACTTATACTAACCCATAAAAACACATAAACATAAGTAATTAACAAAATAAACACAATTCTAACATAAACACATACTAAACGATTGAATTAACAATTAAATACATATCGTATTAACCCCTAAAACATGATGCAATTCACACTTATCAATCCCCTAATAATTACTTAAAAACTATCATTTGAAAGGATTAAGCAAGAATTGTATGCTACAAAATGAACTCCATAATGAATTTGATACAGTGGATTGGGCTTTCATCCTTCACTCCTTAAAATCTTTTAGTTTTCCATCTCTTTTTATTTCTTAGAGAGGACAATGCATCACCACTACTTCTTTTTGTATGCTCATAAACGATGAAGCTTTAAACATATTTAAGGGTGAAAAAGTAATAAGGCAAGGGAATCTTTTATCCCATTACCTTTTCATTATGTATTAAGGTCCTTTCTAGAATTATATAACATAATATAAGTGTTGAAGCAGGGGAAATTCCAACTGATGTTTTGATGATAACAACGAAAAATTACTATATTGTGTTTATTATTATGATAAAAGCAATATTATATCAAAATGAGTCCATTAACCCAAGAAGTTAATGTATGAAGATGAAAAAGGGATGTTAAAATTTTTAGTTGATGAAATGAAGATCCAAAATAAGGGCAAAAAAATAACAAAGGTCCTCAAGGTCAATTTAGATTTTGAATTATTATTTGTAAGCTCACTTTGTTAATTTGATGATCCAAAAGGCTCACCAAGTAAAATAATTTCATCTTACTTTATTGTATGACTCTTTCTATTCTTTAAGAGGCATTAAAGCTTTTGGTTTTAATATAGAAGCCTCTTAATCTTTTAGAAACATTTTGTAAATTATTGGATTAAACAAATTGAATTTGAGCGTTCAAAGTTATTAAAATCATGTTTTCAGGGTGATTGGTTAACTTATATTTGTCAATGGTTGACCAATATAGGTTAAAATTGTTAAATTTGATATATTATGAGTTTGTGGCAATATTGGTTATCGTATTAGCCAAATAATATGTGCACTATCTATTAGTGTCTGATGGCTAGTGAATCTGGTGTGTAAATGCATTCTAACTGACCAATGCCCTACATATAACCATTATAACTGCTAGTTTAGCATCAAGAATGTTTTTAGTGTTGTATACAAATATTTCAAAGAGTTATTCAATCATTTAAGTGTCATTGTGTTATATTTGTGTGAGTTAGCCATTTTGGAGTTATCAAGTGAAAAAGTGAGATATTTTAAGCTATAATACTTTGTTGGGATGTTGAATATTATACTTGAGTGCGATCTAAGTGGGATTAAGGTTCCTATTCACTTTGGAAGAATAAGAAAGGCTCTTGTTTATCAATAAAGATTGTCTAAAGATTATTTGTTCACTTTGATAAAAGAATTATAATGGAATTTCAAGAAGAGTCTTAGAAGTGGGTATAGATAAGGGTTGTTTACTAAACCACTATAAATTGGTTTGCATTTTCTCTTCCCAATCCTCTTTAAATTATTCTTTAATTGTTTGATTAATTTATATTAAGCAATGTCCTCATACTTATGTATATTAATTATCGTTAATTGTGTACATTAGTTAGAAAAATTGTTGAATTTTGTAAACAACTAATTCAACCCCCTTTTGGATGCTATTAGGGACTAAAAAGAGGTATTTAAGTAGGTTCGTTAGGCTAGCATTTCTAACGAAATCCTATAGTAAAGAACATAATGGTATATTTAGGAGGAGCATCATCATTATTCAACAAACAGGGACTAAGTATTAGTAGACAACCTTTCTTTGATGGTAATGATTACCTTTATTAGAAAAATAAGATTAGGTTCTTCTTAATAGCCAAAAGTATAAACTTATAGGAAATAGTTACAAATGATTCCTTTATTCCTACAAAAACTATAGATAACAAAAGGTACCTAGTTAAAGGATGAATAGGAAACTCAAGATAAAATATTAATTTCCTTGAATAGTAGGGCCATACACGTTTATTTTTGTGCATTAGGAAGAAATGAATTCAATAAGGTCTCTATGTGTGAAACAACTTATGAAATTAGGCGCACATTAAAAGTCACACATGAGGGAACCAATTAAGTAAAAGAGAGTGAAGTAAGCATGCCAATGCATTAATATGAATTGTTTCAAATAAAGTGTTGGGACCCGATCTCAGGAACCGGATCCCAACCGGAAAACGAAAACGAAAAACGAAATCGAAAAGAACGGATTTCTTAACGAATTTGAAGAGGAACGAAACGGAAGCAAATTAATCGGCACGCGCAAACAAAGTATCGGACACGGAATTCAAATTCCGAAACAGAAACACAAAGCGACAACGGATCCGACATCCGAACACAATTATCGAAAAACTATGCGAGACGCGTTGGAAACCCTACGACATTCCAAAACCGGTATAATTTTTTTCTCATCTTTTTCATCTTAAAACCATTCTCATACTAATCAAAACCATATCATTTTCCCTTTCTAGGAAACTATTCCTCATGC
>JANKYE010000005.1:19578487-19600150 GCA_032467995.1 Erythroxylum dillonii | reverse complement strand
AAGTGAAGGGAAGAAAAGCAGACGATAGAAAGTGAAGGGAAGAAAAGCAGACGATAGAAAGTGAAGGGAAGAAAAGTGAGACGATACTGAAGTTAGATGATAGAATTGGCCTTTGAGGTCTTCATGAAAGTTGTAGATCTGGAAGTCCTCTTTCCAATAGTCCAAAAATGAAGTTAATCTGACATCTATAGTAAGAGTTATGGCAGTTTCACCAAGGTATGTGCAATACGAGTAAAGAGATGAACATGTTAGATCCTTTCGGCCATAACTTCTTTTCTAGACATCCAAATGATTTGATTCTTGAACCATTGGTTTCGTAAGACATTGATCTACATCTCAGCCAAGAATCATAGCTGTTTGAAGTGAATGGAGAAAGATTAAGTGAAAAGAGTGGGACGGGTACAATGAGTATGTTCTTAGGAACTGGTGATTATACTTCGGTATTTTGATGATTTCTGGAGTTCTACTGATCCAATGAAATTAGATTTGTGTCGGATAATACCCAGGGTTAACATGAACATGCATTGTACATACTTTATTTCATACATGTGCATTACTAAATACCTATGATGGTACGAATTGTGATATATGTGCATGTTATTTGTTATAGAGGAGCAACTGGAATGTCAACCTCCAGACGTTGCCAGATCTTCTAGGCATTAGCTTCGGGAGCAACTTGTGAGTCAACCTAGATGATTTCCTAGGATTGATTTGATTTGAATTTAACTTGATTTATTACACTTCCATTATTCTTGAACTATTTGTGTGATGTTTCTGGATTCTGGACCTGAGGTCCGAGGAGTTTACTAGTGGAACATGTATTAAAAGTGTTTTGATCTGCTGTGAAATTCTGTATGTTATGTGTATTCTCATGAAAGTCGAATGTCAGACGTAGGTCCGATGAATGTGAGTTTCTGATTTAACATCATATGCGATATGACATAATCAGTATGTGATGCATTTCATAAAATGCATGCTCAGATAAAGGCGTTGTGACTTGAATAGACAGTTTGAAGCACTTCCACATAGAGCTTTGCTCCGTGAACTCTGATTCTGCACGTAGAGCTATGCTTCATGAACTCTGATCTGATTGAGCCTATAGGCCAGTATTTATTTAAGTGACTGACACTCAGTCACAACAATAAGAATGAATACAAATCTTATGCATATAATATCATAAGACTGAAAATCATGTATGGTCTGCAAGGTGATATTGAATGACTATGTGACATGCTATGATATGTGAGTATCTGAACAACACATATATGCTTAAGTTGAGTAACTATGCAAAATGTGATATGTGTATAAGATCCGGTGAATTCATCAATGATGGTTCACTCATTTGAGTTCGCAAAACTCATCAAAATTGCAACGTTATCTTTTCAAGAGTGAGAGACGACTCTCATTACTGAGAGCCTCTACTGCCTCGTAGTTTGCGTTTTGGCAAGTGAAGACATGGCTCAAAGGTCAGTCAGCTGGGATTTTTGGATGGCTTAGATAGATTTGATATATTTCCTCTCTCATGTAATACTTTTGTATTAGGTTTTGATGATGTACATAGGCAAAATGTGAAAGACACAATGTAGACTTTAATTTTAGTGAAATGCAATGAGGAAGAAGTTGATTTTAAATTATTTTCATATTTTTATGATGTTTTACAAGTGATTAATGATATGATGCCATATGATGTGAATGTAGTGTTCGAAAGTAGCTCTCCCTTATCGTAGGTTATGTACTGGAATGACCTCCGGGTGTCCCTGTGTGTACCCTGCGGTAAGGGGGCGCTACAATACAAATTGGAGAAAGGATCATTTTTTCTATTTCCCTCATAGGCAACATATAATTGAGATTTTTATAGTAATAAAGGTCTGCTCTACGTCAATGCATGCAAGGATGTCCATACACACCATAATTATAAAACACCTCGTACTATCTATTTCATGATCCATCAACATCCTCATCAGGTTTGAAAGATCAATAGTTTATTATATCACCAAGTCTAAAATTGCATGATTTTATTGCCAATTATGAAGATACCAGCACAATATTATACACAAGTAAAGAAAAATAAAAAGAAAAAACATAAACATAAATAGGATAAATAAGATAGAAATTAAATAATCCCCAATAATAATGGCTAAAAACTTAATCTACTAAGTCTATCTGCAAGAGTATAGAATCAATTCCGTACAGTTATCAAAATTAAAATAAATATAGAGTAGCAGTCCAAGTAAAATTGTGTCTTTAAATTTATTAATCCTAATTCAAAATAAACTAAATAAAGTGAAAGATTATAAAAGATAATTTGATTACTAAACTAATAGAAACAATGTAATTAAAGTAGTGAAGAGAAATAAATAAAGCAAATGTTAGGGCTTCAAAGTTCACTTATAGGAAATTCCAATTATCATAAAAGATTGATTATCTGTGTTAAAAGAAAAATTCTTTATGAAGGCATACAAATATGTCTAATTAGGCAACTACCACCTCTGGATACTTAATTTAAACTAATTAAATTTGTTAAGCATAATTAATCTATTTGGTTATCACAATCATGTAGGATGCTTTCATTCTCTAATGGTAAAGAGTTTACTCTCCTATATATAAATCGTACTTCACAACTTGATCTTTTATACATTGCTTAAATTTGAATTTATGATAGCTAATCACAAACTTAATAATTAAAAACAAAGATAATTAATTCAACAAAAAATTGTGCATTAATAATTGAAAGATCCTTTATAAGCTACATCTATAACCCTAAATAAGGTTTTTTGGCAACTAAACATAATGAAAACGAAACATAAATAAATAAATATCAACATAAGTGAAATAATATAAGAAAGAAATATAAATGTTATTATGGTTTCCTTTAATCTTTCTCCGAATCCTCCTTTAATGTTAAGAAAGAAATCTTTTTTTTAGTAACAATGCATGGTGTCTCCCAAAACCTTCCAAAAGTGTCTTAGGTTAAACCTTATAAGAGAATTTATATATGGGGTTACAAAAATAGAGTTTTAGAACGCTTGAACTTGAAAATTAAATGATCCTTGAAAATTATACGAAAGAATTGGGAGAGATTCATACATCAGAAGACTACTGAGAGTATTAGGGGTGCCAATGGATGACCTTGATCTTACAGTAGTGGCCACTCTTTTACCTAAAATTGTGGATATCTTATAAACAATGCATGTGGTGGAGCTCTGAACTGACAGTCAAAGATAACATTTCATACTTATTAATGTGCTGCCACAAGTTATAAATGAGGCTTCTACATAAGAGGACCAAATTATGAAAGTGAAGCATAAAATAAGTCCACTTCCACCATTGATCTCTACGTTAGTAGCCCGGCCAGCCATACTTACGTATGTGAAGCATTACATGCACTAAGTAGGTGATACCATAGTGAGGTTCATGTAGCATCTCAATATAGAGATCCTACCTCCACTAATGCAACTTATAGACCATTAGGAGATGGAGCACCATTATGATAATTATGAGACCAATGATGTAAAGCTACTAGAAGATGGAACTATATTAAAGGAGGTCGGAGATTTGGTGGAGTTTATTGGAGGTAAGGATGTTAAAGATGTAGAGTATAAAGAGGCAAAGGATACTACCAAACCACTAGGAAAAAAGACCACTATTCCAACAAAAAATAGAGAGATGGACAACCAAGACGGTATGAAAATAATACCCACTGAGTCATCTATTAGGAGCTTAATGGAAATGATATCTTTTGATGACCTAGTAGACTAGTGAAAGATAGTATCCTACATGCCACTACAAATATCTCCATCTCCTCTATGAGATTTACCTATTGGCATTAAACCAATAAAAGGTTGAAGTTACGGAGTAGAGTTAGTAGCCATTTGAGATAGTGACCCATTTGAATAATCTTAGATATTCATGAAATGATATTTACTCTCACGTAAAAAGTCTAGGTTACTTTTTAAATAAGATCTAAATGATCTTATTTTTGTTTAATTTTATTTCTTATTAATAAGGGATGTAAATATGTTCAAAAATTGACCATACTATCTTGTGTATGTTCATTTTGTGCATGGAATTGATTTTTTTTTATTTAAGTTGAAGTTTGAAAGATTGTGAAGTAAACTAAACCAACTTATGGATTGATATAAGGACTTAACTACGTAACATTTTGATGATCATTATGGTTGAATGAGTAATAAAAGTCTATAAATCATATGTTTGCTTTTTTGACATTTTTCTAGAATTTTTTTCTTATTTGAGATTTAATAATGGAATTGGTTTGCATAGGACAAAATATTGTTTATATGTGGGGTGGTTTGATATATACTAGATATGTTGGATCCCGAACTTTTTGTGAAATATTAGAGCTGTTGAATGGGAAATTTTAGTGATTACTCATGAGCAAAGAACCAATGAATGAAAGTTCTTGAACCAAGAAATGACAGATAAGAGTAAATTTGGGAATGAAAAATGTGAACAGATTCATGATTTGATACGATGTTTTGGTAAATAAGAGAGTTTGGAATAGGAAAAATCGAGGTGAAAGTTAGAAATGAAATGAAAGCAAAAATGAAGTTGAATATGTGGAGCAAGTTGATGAAGGATATGTACACATATATATGTTCTGTTATTCGTGTTCATGATTATTTATGGATCTAATTTTCATTTTGGATAATGTTGATTTGAAATGGAGTTGAGAATGAGGAGTAAATGAAGTAGAAAGAGTGATCTTGGTATGAGTTGTGTAAGGAAAGATTTTGAAACAAAGAGTTGATCTGGAAAATGTTCACTAAGTATGGTTCAGTATTTTAGCCACAAAGTTTTCTCTAGTTGTCCAAACGAGATGATTTTTGATTTAAATTAAAATAGAAACATATGGCTATATTTCGTATGAAGACATCAAATTTCAATTCTATCTCTAAGAATCTCAAAATTTGTTATGAATTTTAGAATTGGGTGTAGTACATTGGGAGATGAACATAAATTTGTGTTCTGATTTTGGGTGAAAATCTGGATTAATCTAGATAGAATTTGGCAAAGTTGCCTTCTTAAAGTTGTAGATCTTTCTTTTATCTTTCCAACAGTATATAGCATGAAATTTTCGAACATCTGAGCCAAAAGTTATGGTCCTTATGAGGGGAGATGTTCTGAAGAGTGTAGAAAGTGATTTCTATCGTCTCAGTTCCTGTTCATACCCATCGTCTCAGTTACTGTTCATTCCTATCGTCTCAGTTACTGTTCATTCCTATCGTCTCAGTTACTGTTCATTCCTAACGTCTCAGTTACTGTTCATCGTCACAGTTACTATTTATTATCATCTTCTGTTTCATTTTCTACCCTGCAAACAATAGAATTTGTCTTTAAGGTCTTCATGAGAGTTGTAGCTCTTGAAGTCTTCTTTCCAACCATATAAAGAACACCTTAATCTAATATCTTTAGGGTAAGTTATGGCAATTTTTCCAACCTTGTATTGTCTGATGATGTCACTTCTGTCTCAAAATGACATCATATTGTCTGTTCTGTTTTTGACCCCTCATATAAATGAATTTGCCTATGAGGTCTTTATGAAAGTTGTAGCTATTAAAATCTTCTTTCTAACCATATAAAGAACACCTCAATCCGAAATTTGTACATAAAGTTATAGTTGTTTCCCTGAAATAGGTTCAGTAAACCTATGATTAAGGTCATAAATAGGGTTACTTATTTTGACCATAACTTCTTCACTAGACCTCCAAATTACTTGACTCTTAAACCATTGGATTCTTAAGACGTTTTTCTACGGTTCCACCAAGAATTATAGCCATACGAAATGAATGAAGAAAGATTGTGTGAAAAGAGTGGGACGAGTACAGTGAGGGTGCTCTTAAATAATATGTACTGGTGTTATTCCACTGAACATACTTCAGTATTTTGATGATTTCTAGAGCTCTACTGGTCCAAATGAGATGATTTCTGATTTGTGGTAAACTAGAGACATGGAGCTATAAATGGTATGAAGAAATTAGAATCTAATTTAGTCTCTAAGATGTTTAAAATTTCAGATGGAAGTCATGCATAGTATACTGTTTTGGACAAGAGCAGTCCAAAAATGTTTGAAGTATATCTTTTGAATCACTGAGCCAAATTGAATGATTTTGGAGGCATTAGAAACTTAAGAAAATGAAGGATATTTTTCTGGACAAGCGTGTTATGTAAGGATGGTCAAGGATACTTTTGACAAGTCACTTAAGTTAAAAGAACATGAGCCCATAAGGAAGGATAAAAGAGACTTTTTGGACTCATTAAGGGCATAATTGGAAGAAGAAATATTGTCTTGCTTATAAATAAAGGAGAAAATGTGAATGAGAAGATTCTAAAGAAACAAAATGTGTGAATGAGAAGAGAGTGTCATGAAAAGAGAGAAATATGAAGAGAAGAAGAGAAAGAAAGAAAGAAGAGAAACAAGCTAGGGTTTCAATTATGTTAGCCCTCAAGAGAGATTTTGAGGTTGTTCAAGAAGAGAAAAAAGTAGAGGAAGAGAATAGCTTCCTTTTAAGCTAAGGATCCCTTCATTTGGTGAAGAATGAAGGTAAGATCATTTTGAAACTTTTGGGTTTTTGAAAGGAATTTAAATTCATGGAGTTTAGAAAATGTTTGGGTTTTAATATTTTAGAATTCATTTCAGTGATTGTGCTTTGTGGGACTTTCAATTGAAAACCCTATTAAGTGTGATTTTGTTATTGTATAAAGGGATCAAGAGTGACATGAGGAACAGCAAGAAAGAATCTTTGATACCTCAGGTTGTTTGCAAAGAGAAGAGGCATTTTGAGCAAGTCAAGTCTTTAAGCAAGGAAATCAAGGTGGGTACATGTTTATAATAGAGTAAATAAGCTACTACCATTTTCTACAAATCAAAGAAGTTTTCTGATTTCATTTGCATCATAAGTGCTGCATTATTATTTATGAATGATTGTGAAATCTGCTATATGTTTGCTGCATGATCTGAGTGACAATTTTTCAAAAAGAAAAGACCATGAAAGTGATATCTTTGAAACTATGCATGTTTATGAAATCATGTTTTCAAGAATAGTTTTCAAGATATATGTGAAGTATATGAAAAGCAAGTTTTCAAGAGGATGTGCCTTTTTGGGCATTACACTTACAAGGTTTTAAAATATATGTGTTATATGGGTTTGTGGTAGTCCCTCATGAATTTTCACGTGCACGTTGACCCAAGTATAGGCTTCTCCAGCCTACTCGCTAGTGGCATAGAGCTCCCTCAAAGACTCCCTGAAGAATTCACGACTACATAGGACCATTTCATTGGAAATGTGTAGTGCGTCATGTTTTTGGACTTACCCAAACCATTTGATATGTTTATGTGTTCATGACAAGTTGATGTGAGTGATGCATTCATGATTTGCATACACATGAAAAATTTCATTGAAAATGAGTTATAAAAGTTTTGGCTAGAAGCGTAAGAAACAAAATGTTTTATGAATTCAATGAAAGTTTTCTAAGACAAGGAAAACATTTCCAAAAGTTTTGCTTATCTTTTATTGTAAATTGTTTTTCACGAGCTTTCAAGCTCACCCCCTTCCTGTCCCCACCTTCAGGTGATGAGCAAGAGATGGAGTGAAAAAAAGAGTCAAGGCAAGCTTCAGCCACATTTTAGAAATTTTGTAGTTCTTGTAACTTTCAAAATTTAAGATTTCGGATTATGTTGTATTTAAAGTTTTTCAAACTCTGTTGCTTGAGTAATATAACGATAGATTGAAGAAGTTTCGAATGTGTATGTTTATATTGACTCCTGTGTTTCAATGGATGAGTTGGTTTTTTATGTTGACCTTTTGTGGGCATGCCACCTTTATGGAATGTTGTCTATTAAGGGTTCATGGTAATAACCCTACAAGGTAGTACGCATGTTCAAGTTAAGTTTGATGATATTCGTAAGCGTTGGGCTCCGAAATCAAGTTTGGGAGTCCAACATGAGAATATTAAGTATGTATTATGGTATTTTGAAGAGTTGAGTTTCGGAAACGGGACCCAACAAGATATACATTACTTGTAGTATTATTTTCAAAGCATATTGGTTGTATTTTGAATTTGAAGGATTTGGTAGTTAAAATAAGATATATTTTATTTTAGGTTTTATTTCCACTCTTCAAGGAAAAAGATGAATTTGAAAGAAAAAAATTGGAAGAATTGATGGAGGACTTTTAAACATTTCACCTACATGTCACTGTGTTAGGGCCATATTCCAAAATGGTCATTTTTGTTTCTCCTTTATAGTCCTACACACCCTAGTGCTAGTTTAAGAAACACTACATTTATGTGTCCTTATGTTAGTACCTTCTTAACGGTGAAGATTTTCAAAAAAAAGTTATTGAATATGTCAAAAAAAATATGACCTAGTATATAGGCCCATATCGAGGTCTTGTAACTTATTAAAGATTTGAAGTTTTGGAGAAAAAGGAAAAGGGAAGAAAAAGAAACAGAGCTTATTATCTAAGAAACCATTGGAAAGAATTGGGAAGTTATTTAGAAACCATTATACAATGGCTTTTTATCAAGATTATTTACCATTTTATTAAGATTAATTCAGCATTGGAATGAAGACAAATTTTAAGAAGGATCCATTAAAGATTTCAAGATCCATGACTCTTGATAACAATCTCTTACCCTTGTTTTCTAGTTCTTATTCTTTGTTCAGTCATAAACTAATTATGTTATAAATTTAGGTGCGATGGAACTTAAAATTTAAATATTGAATTAATCTTTGGTTTTATGAAATTCTAATTTTCTTAAATTTATCCATGTTTTTATAACAAATTTAACTGAGGTAATGAAAGTGAAAGATTCAATTATTTTGTACATAAATCAAGACTCAAAAGATGAGATGCATGGTTAGATCATAACATATATAAAGAGGGTAAACATGAGCCATTTGAGAGAAATGCACAAAATTTTCCCAGGTTAGGTTAAAACCTATCAAAAGAATTCATAAAATAAAAATTGCATTCTTAAGTTATTTTGACTTAAAAGGGATTTCAATTTTAACCAATCGAGAGAGAATATAGTCTAAGTTAGAAATTCTTACTAGTCTAAGAAACTAAAATCATTTATTAAATTAGGGTGAAGTTGAATATAATGTAAGTTTTAGGGAAACATTAACTAAATTTAGTTTATTCATAGATTGATTTATTTTTACCATTTCCTTGTTTTGGTGTTTATATTTATTATTTACTTTAGTTTCATATTTCTTCGATCATAGTCATTAGTCTAACTTATTAAGTTTATAAATAGTTGGTAAGTAATGGATAGTCTTTGTGGGATCAACTCGTAGTTACCTGTGCTAGCTATAATTATATTATGTGATTCTCGTAAAATATAAAGTACCAGTAACACTTACCTTTAAATCACATAAAATTTGGTTATAAATTATATTTCTAATAGATTAAAGGATATAAAAAGCTACCAAGATCTCTAACTTTTAGAGGGAGCCTATTTTAGGTTGTGCCTTTACGCTCTTTAGTTAAAATTATAGCTTCATACTCCTTATGCCTTCTCTTATTGGAAAAAATTTACTTAAAAACTTGGGTATAAGAAGGAAAATTTTTAAGAATTAGTAGAGGAGATATTAACACATTTTTTTGAAAAAAATTCTCAAAACTTCCTAAATTCCTTAGCTAATTTCTAATAAACCAATCTTTGGGCAAATGGTAAGGAGGCCTATATGGTGTAGGGGGCATATATTTGGGCTCTTCTTGGGCATTGGCCTATTAGGCAATTTGGGCCTCAAGCCTCTTACTATGGGTAGCTATAAAATCTACCTCATATAATTGAGCTTCCTAATCTCTTCTTAAACTCTTTGAGCTTCCTAATTTTTTCTTAAACTCTTCATTCTGTTTAGCTTAGGTCAGAAAGTTCTCCAGAAGAGACTCTAAGTTAGGCTTTTAAGAGGGGTTGTAGGGCATAGGTTGACCATTAGGTGGTTACCTACTATTTTGAAGGGCAAGGTTAATCCTATTTCCATAGGTGAAGTTAGGATGGTTCCTGTAACCAAAATAGGTAGTAAAAAAAGGGTATTTTTTTGGTTAGGGTTATTGACGAAGTTAACCTAATTAATAGTAGAATCATACAAACATGAGTTTCCCAAACAAATGATAAAAAGAATAAAAAAAATAAAAATTCCTAGTTTAATCAGCTTACAAATAAATTAATATTAACTAATCTATTTCCCAACGGTGTCAAAAACTTGATTGTGTTGTTTTACTCTAAGTGCACGACATAGTTATAACTAGCACAAGTGAGTATAGGTTGTTTCAATAGAGAATAGGTTTACTATTGATTATCACAAACATAACTATCTAGCTATTTATTACAATTAACTAAAAAGGAAAAAATCACTCATAATATTAAACATAAATTAATAATTAATAATAAAGGCAATATATAGATAAATTAGATTTAGGTAAGGTATTTTCTTAGAATTATATTCGACTTCATCATAATTTAACGAATGACTTTAGTTGCTTGGACCAGTAAAAGTTCTTAAGTTACAATTATATTCCCTCTTGGACATATAACCCTTATCCTTATGTTAGTTAACTAAAATCTCTTTCAAATCAAGATAGCATAAAAATGTATTAACTCACTATGCAAACTCTCTTAATAGATTTTATCCTAACTTGGGAAGATCTTGTGACTTTCTCTCGAGTAGCTCACACTTAACTCTCTTTACCTACATTACGATCTACCATACATCTCATCTCTTGAATCTTGATGGATGAATCAAATAATTGAATTTTCCACTTTCACTCCTTTGATTCAATCAATCATTAAAAAATGGATAAATCATAAGAAATTAGATATTCATTAAACCGAAAGAAATATCAAATATATTACATCCTAAGCTTATCATACTTAAATCTATAAACTATTTACTTCATAATCAGACAAATAATAACAACTATAATGCAAGAAATAAAACAAGAGTAAGAGATCATTGTCGTGAGTTTTGAATGTTGAATCTTTAAAGGATCTTTATTGAAATCTTGTCTTTCTTGTCATATTATCTTGTTTTAATCAATAACCATTGTAGAATGGCTTCCAATGTTTTCGACTCTTAGCCAAAAAGCTCCCTTTTCTTTTCTTATCCCTTTCTTTAATTTTGAAGCCATAATATTTAATGAGCTACCTGACTCTAACACACGACCATAACATGGGTACGTGTTGCATGTCATGTATCAACACAGGGATGTGTATGGCTGTGAAGGAGAGGCAAAAGTTGCCATATTGGAGCGCTACCTTAATATAAAGGCATGTAGGTGTTATATTGTTGAATCCTTCTTCAATTCTTACAAGTCTACTCCAATTTGACTCAATTCTTCTCCAAATTCATTTCTTTTCTTGGAGAGGTAGAAATATGATCCAAAATGAAAAATCTTCTCATTTTAAGTACCAAATCCTCTAAAGTAGTTTAAAACACATGCAAGATACAATAAAAATAATATTTAAATAATGTATGTGATGACCTTTTATTATTTGTTTATGCTAATGCTATTTCAATTTGAACTCTCTCTAATACTCTCAACGAATTCGATTCATTCTCTGGTTTTTTTTTTTCTATGATTGCAAACAAATCTTCAATACATTTATCTGTCTGTAGCCCTTGCCTAAAATTGTGATGGCTTTAGTATGTATGTCTATCAATAAGGTATGTAGGATTGTCATTGACGACTTCAAGGCTCAGATTATATGATTTTTATTCACCAAGTGGAGAAAAGGATAAATTTATGGATAGTTAAATTTTAGTCTCATGCAAGACGGCTGTCACATTTTCCAGTCATCTTATCTTTTATTGTCATCAATTAGCTGTTAAACATATGGAGAATGTGTTGGAATACTTTATATGAACATCAGTTACTGAAATTGTAGCTAAAGCAAAGGCTAAATGAAAGGACTTCAGCAAACTTAAGAGAGAGGGAAGACTAGGGATAATCCATATCAAGTTGGCAAATAAATTGTTCCTAAAAAAGAGAAGATACCCAAACATTTTGGTTCAAGTGAATACATTCTGAAAAGCTACGGACATTTAAAACCTAGTTCTAGGATCTCTTGATCATGGATAAAGATGTTGAAAACCAAAGATAGCTTAAGCTTCAACAAATATTAGAAAATAGGAAATGGATTTCATTCAATTGGCACAATTTGGAATCTCTTTAAAAGGAAAATCTTCTGCAATAAGTTTATTATATTAGGACTCCTATATAACTCATGATCACTTGAAATTTTTGTTGAACCCCAAACTTTTCTTTGAAGACTAGAACTAATAAATGAGAAATGTGGATAAAATCACATTTTTGCTTTGGTGCTTTTAGTAGATAAGAGATTTCGAAATGGGAAGAATTAAGGTGAAGTTAGAAGTAGAATGAAAGCTAAAATGAAGTTGAATTGTGTAGTAAGTTGATGAAGAATATGTACATATATGTATGTTCTGTTATTAGTGTTCATGATTAATCACAAACTATATTTTATTTGGATGATATTGATTTGAAATGGAGTTGAGAATGAGGAGTAAATGAAGTAGAAAAGGTGATTGTTGGTATGAGTTGTGTTAAGGAAAGATTGTGAAACAAAATGGGTGGTTAATCTGGAAAATATTCACAGAGTATGTTTCAGTCTCTTAGCCACAAATTTTTCTCTAGTTATCTAAATGAGATAATTCTTACTTTGGATTAAACTAGAAACATATGGGTGCATTTCTTATGAAGACATCAAATTTAAATTCTGTCTTTACGAATCTCAAAATTTGTCATGAAGTTGGAAACTGGGTGTAGTACATTGGTGGATGAATGTCATCATCATCATCATCATCACACCCAGTCTGAAATCCCACGGTGAAGTGGGGTTTGGGGAGGTTTGATAGTACACAACCTTACCTCTACATAGTAGAGAGGCTGTTTCCGGTAGACCTACAATGCAAATGTGAAATCTAAAGTAATGATGCAGGACATTAAAGAGAAGGTTTTTTTAGAAAAAATAGAATGCCAATAAAGGACGAAGACATACCTGATGCATACCTGGATCTGGCAGTACCTTACACCTGGTAAAGGCCGCCTCTTTTCGTCTCTAGTCATACCTAGGTAGTCACAGAGCAGCTCTGGGGAAAAAACCTAAGTTTTAGGTGTCCGATCACGATATCCTTCCCCAGCAGTGGGTTGAACTACCTATGTGATACGTGAGTCGGCTACCTTTATCCTATCACGCCAGACTTTCCTACTTCTAGCAGCCACTTCAGTGAGGGTCAACTCTGACATATCGTTCTTGATTACTTCCCTCCAAGTCTGGTAAGGCCTACCTTGCCTCCTTTTATAGCCACTCAGGCTTATTTGCTCACACCGTCGGACCGGAACATCGTAGGGCATCCTGTGAATATGTCCAAACCACCTTAGCCTTGTCTTTCTCAACTTTTCTGCAATATTCACTACTTGAAGTCTCTCTCTCACTACTCGATTTTGTACCCTATCCCTAATGGTAATGCCACACATCCACCTAAGCATACGCATTTCTGCGACTACCAGCTGTGTCGTGTGCCTACGCTTAACTGGCCAATATTTTGCCCCATATAGCAAGGTTGGTCAAATCGCCATTTTATAGAACTTCCCTTTAAATTTTACGGGGACCCTTTTATCACATAAAATGCCTGATGCACTCCTCTATTTGCACCAACCGAATCTGATACAATGCAATATATCGCCATCGATATTGCCATCGCTCTGAATGATGGATCCTAGGTATTTGAAATGCGATGTCTGTGGTATGACGTTAGTGCCAAGCGCTACTTCTGCCTGTACCATCTGGTTACCCGAGAAATTGCATTCTAAATACTCCGTTTTGGACCTGCTCATTTTAAAGCCTTTCGACTCTAACGTTTTCCTCCAACATTCTAACTTGGCATTGACCCCTTCCTTGGTCTCATCCACCAGGACAATATCGTCAGCAAATAGCATACAACACATTGGTGGATGAATGTAAAGTACGTAATTTGAATTCGAGGGAAATTCTGGATTGTTATGGGCTAAATTAGAGAAAGTGTCTTCTAGAAAATTATAGGTATTTCTTTTAGCTTTCCAACGATATATAGTACGAAATTTTTGGACTTCTAGGCTGAAAGTTGTGGTCCTTATAAGGAAGATGTATCTTCTGTCTTTTTGCTTCTTTTATGTTTTGCTTCTTCTGCTTTTTGCTTCTTCTGTGTTTTGTTTCTTCTGCTTTTCGCTTCTTATGTGTTTTGCTTCTTCTGCTTTTTTCTTCTACTACTTTTTGCT
Organism: Erythroxylum dillonii; assembly: GCA_032467995.1. Classification (NCBI taxonomy): domain Eukaryota; kingdom Viridiplantae; phylum Streptophyta; class Magnoliopsida; order Malpighiales; family Erythroxylaceae; genus Erythroxylum; species Erythroxylum dillonii. Next base: position 19,585,844 of record JANKYE010000005.1, on the reverse strand, counting down.
TCTTCTATGTTTTGCTTCTTCTGCTTTTTGCTCCTTCTGTGTTTTGCTTCTTCTACTTTTCGCTTCTTCTGTGCTTTGCTTCTTCTGTTTTTGCTTCTTCTGCTTTTTGCTTCTTCTATGTTTTGCTTCTTCTACTTTTTTCTTCTTCTGTGTTTTGCTTCTTTTGCTTTTTGCTTCTTTTACTTTTTGCTTCTTCTGTTTTTCACATGGCCTATCTTCTATTCCATTTTTGACCCTTCAGAAGATAGAATTTGTCTTTGAGGTCTTCATGAAAGTTGTAGATATTGAAGTCTTCTTTCAAACCATAGAATCTGTCTTTGAGTCTTTATGAAAGTTGTAGATCTTGACGTCTTCTTTCGAACCACATAAAGAACACCCAAATCCGATATCTGTAGGGAAAGTTATAGCAATTTTTCCATTCATCTGTCTTTTTCCATTCTTCTGCTTTTTCAATTGGTTTCATCTATACCTATTTTTTGGTCCATTTTTGACCCCTCATAATATAGAATCTGTCTTTGACGTCCTCATAAAAGTTGTATATCTTGAATTCTTCTTTCAAACCATATAAAGAACATCTTAATCCTATATCTTTATGGAAAGTTATAGCAATTTTCCCCATTCATCTATCTTTTTCCATTCTTCTTCTTTTTCATTTGGTTTCATCTGTATCTATCTTCTGGTCCATTTTTGGAATATAGAATCTGTCTTTGAGGTCTTTATAAAAGTTATAGATCTTGATGTTTTCTTTCAAACTATATAAAGAACACCTAAATCAGATATTTTTAGGGAAAGTTATAGCAATTTTTTCCATTCGTCTGTCTTTTTCCTTTCGTCAGCTTTTTCATTTGGCTTCGTCTGTATCAATCTTCTGTTCCATTTTTGACCTTTTAGAAGATAGAATCTGTCTTTTAGATCTTCTTAAAAGTTGTATATCTTAAAGTTCTCTTTCTAACCATATAAAGACCACACAAATCCGATATCTGCAGGGAAAGTTATAGTAATTTTCCCCATTCATTTGTCTTTTTCCATTCGTTTGCTTTTTCCTTTGGCTTCATCTAATCCTATTGTCTAGTCCATTTTAGCCCTTCAGATGATAACATCTGGCCTCAAGGTTTTCTTCAAATTGTAGATCTTAAAGTTATCTTTTAAGTCGTCCTAAGATGATCTTAATCCAACATCCCTAGTGAAAGTTATGCCACTTGTCTCGAGACAAGTTCAATATAATAGAGGACCAAACCTTGTTTGATTCTTTCGGCCATAATTTTGTTATCCGACCTTCAAATGAAGTGGTTCTTGAACCAATAGTTTCTCAACAAATTTTTCTATCCCTCCATATATTTTGATAGGTTTTGGTAATGATTGGAAAAAAAAAGATAGATTGAATCAAAGTAAGGGTATCGATTGGAAGAGTAGGAATTGGATATTTTAGCGAACATGCTTCAGTATTTTGATAGTTTCTGGATCGGTAGAGCTCCGAATAAGATAATTCTGGTTTCAAGATAAACTAGAGACATGGAGCTACAAATGGTATGGAGAAGTTTAAATCTGTTTCAGTCTTTAGGACTTTCAATTTATGGGGGGGATATAAGCATAATGTATTGTTTCAATATAAGAACAATCCAAAATTGTTTGGGGCAATACTTTCAGATTTCCGAACCAAATGGACTGATTTTGGTGTCATTGGAAACTTAAGACAAGGAAGAACACTTTTCTAGAAGAAAGAGTTATGTCAGAATATTCAAGGGTGCTTTTGGAAAGACACTTAAGCATGAAAGACATAAGACATAAATGGAAGGGCAAATGAGACAATTCTCAATCATTAAGGGCATAATTGGAAGAAGAAGTGTTGTCTTGCTTATATATGAAGAAGAAAAACGTAAATGGAAGGATAAGTAGAAGAGAAGAATGAAAATTGAAGAGAAGAGAGAGAATGCCATGAAAAAGAGAGAGAAATACAAAGAGAAGAAGAGAATGAGAGAAAGAAGAGAAAACAAGTTAGGGTTTCAATTGTATTAACCTTCAAGAGAGATTTTAGAGTTTTTCAAAAAAGGAAAAAGGAAGAGGAAAAGAAGAGCTTCCCTTTGAGCTAAAGATCTCTTCATTTGGTGAAGAATCAAGGTAAGATCATTTTGAAACTTTTAGATTTTTGGAAGGATTTTAGATCATGGAGTCTAGAAAATGCTTGGGTTTAAGCATTATAGAGTCAATTTTAATGATTTTGCATTGTGAAATTTTCTATTGGATTCCTATTGAATGAAACTTAGTTTGTATTAGGGAACTAAGAGAATCCTACCCAAGAGCAAGGAGAAAGACAACCTTGACTTGGATTTTTGCTAGCAAATTAGGTAGGTAATGTATTTACAGTTATTATGTGATTGGGCAAATTCTTGCCTATGTGTGACTATGTGTTAAATTTTTTGAATTTGACTTGTTGAAAATACATGATGATTTTTTATTTTGTTATATTGTGGAAGAAGCATGATATGTTGATATAATTAAATTGTGATTTTGATCAATATTATGCCATAGAATTGTATCGTGACATTTTGATTTGAATGGAAAGAAGAAAAAGCATGAAAAGTATGGAAGTATTTCATTTTGATAAAATGATTTTGAGCATTGATTATGTGTTTTGTTTGGGCAAGAGAGAAACTATTTTGTAGTCACGTGCACGTTGACGTAAAGCTTTTTCCTGGCTGCCCGCTTGTGGTCCACAAAATCTGAAAAATGGACTCGTTTTGTTCACGGAGTAAACTTCGATTTCTCTATTTTGTTCCACGGAATCCTCGAGCCATTGGTTTGTGCATTGCATTTTAAATTGTCAAGTATGAAGCATATTCAATGTTATGTGTTATGAGCGGTTGTGTGATTTGAGCTAAATTTGATGAATGTTTAAATTGCTTGAATAAATTACAAATGCTAGAATTACTAGACATATATATATACATATGCTTGACTTTGGTCAATTGCCAATGACTATAAATATATTAGCCACTAAGCTGTGTAGCTCACCCCATACTTCCCTCTTCAGGTGCAGAAAGAGAAGATTAACGATCCTTGCAAGGCACTGGAACTCCAAGATAGTTAAAGACTTTTGTAAATAAGTTAGTTCAGGATTTTTGTATTTAAAAATCATATCAAGCATAGACATTCAATTGTATCATGTGTATTTGGTATTTTGTATTTGCATTAAGGCAAAGGGGCGATTTTTGAAATGTAAAGATATTATGAAAACAAACAATGTGTTTTGTAATGGGCTCAAGTGATTACTGAAACTCTGATGTGTTCAATAGTGTTTGCATCTTTGTGATTGAAATTGTTTTAAATAAAATGGGTCAATTTGATTATCAATTTTTTCCGTGTATGCGTTAAATTGAATGAGTTTCGACCGTTAAATGTCTCCGAATGCTGGGCTCCAGAAGTGGGATCCAACAATTTTGGTGTAACTATGCCTCCTATCTTGAAAATTTAATGCACCTTTATAATGTCAGATGGCAATCCACCATAGCCTAGGTGTTAAACCCCTAAGTTCAGACTACGGGATCATTCGAGTGTTGGCGAGCCTTGGCCAATGCTTGGCCTGTAAGTCGGCACGAGAAAGGCGTGTTGATGAGAGAATAAGGCAAAATCTTACGTGTTGGCGAGCAAAACCGAAGGAACTTGTGAAGTAGGAGAGGGATGCAGGAAGTATCGATGAAGATCTTGAGAGTAGGCGAGATTCGATACACGTTGGCACGTGCAAGCGTACATTGACAGAAATCTTCAACAAGATGTGAGATTCGGATGCGATGTCATGCGAAGTTGAAAAACTAAGTCATACGAGACTCGAGGGTGTGCAAGAAGATGCAAAGATGTATGAGACCCTGCAAGGATGCGTGAAGGCATGCGAGTGCAAGTATGGACATATGTGCGCATAGGCCATGGTGAAAACACTAAGGCAACTGTGGGCAAGTAGAATCAGACTTAATGCAAATTTTGGTAGAGCATCGAACCTTGTGGAAATTGACTCGACCTAGGGTAAGGACTTGATGGACTAAGGACTTAGGCCATCCTCGGATGGATGAACCACGACTAATGAACTTGTTGTGGGAAGCATCGGATCAAGTCAGTATGCTAGTGGGCTTTGGCCATATCACATTACATCATCAGTGGATAGAGGTCACGAGGAGATCTTGGATGATGAATCGATAACCTAGAGTTAGAGTTGCAGTGAAACTCAACATCTGAAGATAGTGGAGATCTTCGTGGATAAGGATGTTAGTGCTCTAGATAAAATGTAAACTCTATCTTTATGTTATCTTGTTAGATTCTATCTTATCAGTTAAAGTCCTCTTTAGATGAGGGTGTCATCCAATTGGTTCGTGCAATCTTATCTAATAAAGATAGATGTAATCTTAGGTAATTTAGATTTAGTGGGAATCTATGACTCCAAGTTAGGATGCCTATATATAGCTCATTTAAGCTTTGCTCTTTTCATAAAGAAATTCATTCAAAGGTAACCTTCGTAATACTAGGCATCATTCACCATCAAACCTTAGTGTGTAGTTTACATCTAAAAGTTTCCCAAAATTGTGCACGGTATTAGGCAGGAGGGGAGCAAGAGGGCCTTCATGTTAAAGCATAAAACTGCTCCAACATTGCTAAACTAGATTGTCAAATGGATGGGAGAAGCTTGGATGGCCAAGGGAATTAAGAGTTGCCAACCCCCCAATCAATTCACCTCACATCTGGTCGCCTTTTGGCTTATCAATTACCAAGTCCATTTCCTTTATTAAGCTTTAGGTAGTGCTAAGGAGTGAGCTCCTGTTTCTTGCTCAGTGCTCCTCCCGTGGGACTCTAGATAAGCAGGGACTTACCAGAAGTCCCTTCCCTGCTTGAGCTGTATCTTTCAAGCATGTTCTTGTTTGAGATGCACTTTCTCTTCTTTTCTTTTTTGGTTATAATAAAGCTTATTACTTGCTAGAAAATTAAAGCTGTAACATCCAAATAAATAACTACACAAGATTGCACCAGAGTTATAGTATGTTGGGTCATACATCATTTGCTAATAAATTGGAAATACCTTTTAGTTCCTAAAAATACCCGTCATTAATAGAGAACCATCTACTTTGTCAACATTTAGCTTCCTGTGGCCTAAGTTTACATGATTTATGCTCATTAAAATCAGTTTTAGGCATATCACCAAAAAAAAAACATAACATAAACAGAAGATTATATAGTTTTAGGTTTAATGGAATTCCAGGCTGATGCACTTATTTAAATGACAGTGTCATCTCAATCCTGGTCTCCGACTTCTTGCACTACATCTGCAGCCAAACTAAAGCTCGAGTACAAGGCCGATAGGACAGTGATCACTACCAAGAATGTCAGGAAGAATGTACGAGTCATGAACATAGTCTGCTATGGATTCGGATGCAAGAAAGTAATCAAGTCGCCAGCCTGTTAAAAATTTTTGAACTGAATAAGATTGAAAATGATTCTCAAACTTCAGGTACGGTAAATGCTTAAAATTTTTGAATTAATAAAGATTGAAAATGATTCTAAAACTCCAGGTACAGTAAAATATTAAGAATCGACCTTTATAGTTGACAAGAAATAGGTAAACAATGCATTTAACTTCTAAGGCATCCTACACTTTCTTGGGAATTAAGGATCCTGCAATAAGATGCATTCTCAAAATATTCCATACTAGACTGCAGCATTCTTGTGATGTTACTTTTCAATTATCTTTTAAGGAGGTCGTCCAAAAATCTGAGGATGCATATTATAAAATAAATTACGTTAAGGAATGTATTGGATTAGATACCTTTGTTAGTTTTGCGTAGTCCGTGCCGGTAGGACCAATATGTATAACCAACAACATTGGGGTGTTGTCTTCTGAATGTATCCACAAATCCCCTTGACAAGAAGTTTGCTCCAAATGATTGTCTTTCTTCATCTGTAAACCCAGCACTTCTTCTGTTTCCCTAGGATTTAATGCAAAAATTAAAAAGTCAAATACATAAAATTCTGATTTGTTTGCTGCACTGACGGTGAGTAGAATGCCCTCTCATTCATATATTTAAGTATTTGTAGAAATTTCCATATGTTACCGCTTAATGGAACAAAAAAAGATCCTATTATCCCTAACTACTTATTTTGCTCCGGTATTCAACATAGCAAAGCACTATAAGGAATTGGAATAAACAGTTTGTTTCTGCGCTCATTCCCTCATTTCTCCTAACGCTCAAAAAGGAAGATGGTATTCATATATACTATCACAACAACTATAGTTGACAAATATAGCACCTTAAGTTATTATATATGTCCCACAATACAAAATTTATCTAAAATCTAAAATCCACACCAAACAATTCTAAAGAGGCCGGAAAACATGCCCCTGATCATTTTACAAGCTGCATTACATTTGTGTCAACGTAAAGTGGACAGAGAAATATCTATCCACCTAGAGTGGGATATTGCAATCTCTAGTTTTTAACAAATGGCAAGAACAACTAAGAAAATGACATTCTTTTGAACAAGTTTCCAGCAAACCAACACTTTGACAAAAATTCCCAAATGCAAAGCTAGCAAATTAGAAGATGCTATTTGATAGAGGCAGAGAATGATCAAAGTGACTAAAAAGTGGTCAACCAATATAAACCCATAAAATTAAAATCCTTTCTCTTATTGCTCTGTTACAAAATGTAGATAAAAACCTAATCCTCTCAAGATGGTATATAGCAAATCCAAAATGACAAGTAAATGAACTCTTGATGGTATTATGGCATGTCAGAATATCAGTTATTTCAATCATGCACAACACTAAACTAAAAATGGCTTACTGCAGGATTGTAAATATCTATCTCCTGATGAGCACAATTCAGATCACCACTCAAAATGACAGGCTTTGTCTTTTCCAACTCCTGCATAGTCCACACGAAGTGCAAAATGGAGTAAGTTCCTACCAGACATGGTGCATCACTGTCATATCTAATTAACAAATAATATCTGGCACATATAATATAAACACTACAAATAAGTCGAAATGAATGTTTCTATATTAAAGGGGAAAGGGGGAGATAAAGGAGCTATAGAACTTTTGTTGTAGTAGAATATAATAACAATTCGTGAAGTGGCTATTCAGTTTCACTTCTACTTTTTTATTGTCACTATTTTTTCGTTCTCCCTATTTTATTTTATTTACTTTTAACAAAAAGCAAAACATGTTTGATTGTTAATATCAATGTAACTATACTTTTATTAATGATAACAATTAAACATTAAATAAAAATTAGGGATAAATTGATTTTATTAATATATTATTTATTATTTTAATCTCTTATATTTTATTAAAAATAAATAAGTAAAATTTTAC
>JANKYE010000005.1:19550881-19562019 GCA_032467995.1 Erythroxylum dillonii | reverse complement strand
CATTCTCTCTCTCCACCTCAACATTCCGCTTCTTCTTCCTATGATAAACCAGTAATGGTTTCGGTCCATGGCTAACAGTCACCGACAAGAGAAACACGTTTACCAGTTAAGTTATATGCAAACGTCCATCACCTCCCAGTGATAGCCAATTGCTTACTATCCCTAGCCAGATATAGACAGTATCCAACTATATAAGCTCAATACTAGATCACACCCTGGCCACCAGTTAGAGGCTACAAATCATCACCTCAAATCCCAGGTTGTTGTTGATTACCAGACACCTACTGTCACAGCCATCATTTGGTTATTACCATAGCAGCACCAGCCAGCTTCTCCAACCATTCGATTATCACCCACCTGCAGACATTCTCAGCCACTATAAGCTGTTTGCCTAGGGTATTATCAGTACAGCCAACATTAAATACGGTCAAACAGCAGCAACTTCTACAATGCTGCCAATCATCTGTTGCCCATCATCATAGCATCAACCACAGTTCTACTAGCTGTTTTTAATTATTTAACATATTAAATGTCCTCAAACATCTTTGCTCAACAGATACACATCATTCAATTGTTTATATTTTGATTAACTGAGCTTTTGTCACTCATTCATCATTATATGGTATTTCAAGGCTGAAAAATGACACTCATAAACAAGAAATCAAGATATGCTTGCCTTGTAAGGGAAGAGAAGATAAATACCTATCCCATGAACAATCTTTTCCCAAAGGCTCTGCAGTTTGAATTGCCATGACAAATCCCTACTGAGCATATTTGAAGGATTGATTGTGGCACCAGATATAACCTTGTTATATGTTGACATACTTGGGACAAAAATGGCCTTGGAGAAGTAAGTTCCTGAGACAAATGTGTTAATTTCCTAATATATGGGATCCAAGTTTCATAATCATCCTGATACTAATTAAATACATAACAGGATAAGAATTTCTTTTTCCTGATTGCATAACAGGATAGTTATCTTGCATCCATTTGCAGTTCCTCTTTGAAAACCCACTTAATCAAATTGTCTTTAACCTATTAGGCTTTCAGATTTACAAGATCACCACTTTCCCTTTTTGAACAATTCACACGGGTTTAAAGGAGAATGATAAACTAACAACTATAATCTAAAGAATAAAGTTTCGATGCTATCTATGCAAAGAAAATCACGGGTTCACCACCAAACAAAAATAGCTTTAACACTGATAATCATGCTAGATGAGCACCGGTATCAAAAGCGAATAAATTTTCGAATAAAGTAATATGAAGAGAAAGTCATACTTAACATACAAAAAAGACATATGACATAAAGTATTTAGAAAAATCACGTGGAGGTGTTTAGAGATTAAGAGAATTTTTGACATATATTTTGGTTATTGGAGATATAAATGAAGAGGTAAAGACTAGAGTAAGGACGATAGGAGGTGAAACAACAAACTTTTCTATTGATATTGAGCTACACCAAAGCTCCTCATTGAGCCATTTTTTGTTTGTAATAGTAAGGGATGAGCTCACCAAGAATATTCAAGAGAATGTGCCTTGGTGTATGTTGTTTGCTGACGATATTATTTTAATGAATGAGACAAAAGAGGGTGTCAATGTCAAGCTAAAATTTTGGACGGATACGTTAGAATCAAAGGACATTAAATTGAGCAGGACTAAGACTGAGTACTTAAAGTATAACTTTTCAGGCAATAAGGTGGCTTCTAATCTGAAGGAAAAGATCAATTCAGAAGATATACGTCGGAAAAGTATTTTAAGTATTTAAGATCTATCATCCAAAGCAACGAAGAGATCGATGAAGATATAATTCATCGTATCAGATCAGGGTAACTTAAATAAAAAAGTGCATTAAGAGTTTTATGTGACAAAAAGATATCATTCAAGCTTAAAGGTAAATTTTAGCGTTTAGCAATTATGTTCGCCGTGCTATATGGGGCAAAATATTGGCCCATCAAATAGATGTATAGTCATAAGCTAATGGTAACAGATATGAGGATGCTCCGTTGGATGCATAACATTACCAAAAGAGATAATGCCATAAATGTAATGATAAGAAACCGGTTAAAGGTGAATGGTATTAATAAAAAATTAAGAGAGACAAACTTATATTGTTTGGGTATGTTAAAAAAGGACATCTTGACGCTCCAGTGAGAAGATGTAAGAAAATAGTACTTAGAGACTATAAGAGAACAAAAGGAAGGTCTAAAAAGAACTAAGTAAAAGTGATCAAGAATGATATAACTTAGCTCGAGCTTACCAAAGACATAGCCTGCAATAAAAAATTTTGGTGTACTAAGATACGAATTAAGGCTCTCGTTATTTTCGTTCTCTGAAGTCTTTTAAACATTTTTCTTGAGTCTTATGTCTTGTATTTAACCTAATTTTTTATTTCTTCATACTTCTCCCCTAGTTATTTAGCTAAAACAATTTCCTACTTAATCCAATTAGTCTCGTGGAATGGCTTGTTTGATCTATTCTTGCACCTGTCTTTTTTTTAGTTTGTGTATCTATTTATTTATTCCATCATTTATTGTTACTTTACACCTTGTTTTATATTTATTGTATTATTTATTTTACTACATATTTGTATATTTTTATTATATGTGTATATATATATTGTTTATGTGGGTTTATCAAAAACAACCTCTTTATTAGGTAAGGGTAAGGTTGCGTACTACTAGATATTTCCAGACCCCGCGCTCAACGGGACCCTCATTGGATAGTGTTGTTATTGTTGGAAAGACCTAAACTGTCAAGAGAAACAATGATTGCTTATTCCCTTAGCCAGTTCCTTTTTTGTAGCTATGTTTACAATACAAATTAAAGATGGAATAATAAGGTAATCATTCTTTTGTAGTTGTAGTTGTAGTTGTAGTTGTAGCTGAGAGAGAAAGAATGACAAGTAAATAAAGATTTTCTTAAAATAAACAAAAAAATCTAAAAGTTTAGATACCTGTAGAAGCACATGAACTAACAAGCCTTGGAAGTAAAATTTCTGGGTCTCTGACATCCATGCAATTGAACAAGAGAATCTGAAAGTATAAACACCTAAACGTTAGGAGCTAATAAACTAGACAATAAAAATATCTAAACATTGTAAGCAAAAAATAAGATAACCATAGTAATACGACAAACACAAGTGGAAAGGAGTTGCTTCAAACATCATTGTTGAATGACAAGAAAGAAAGAAAAAATCAACATATTACCTGCTTTGATACTTTGTTAATGTCTTCAAAGGTGCCTCTTCCCTGATGGCTGTAGCCATTTGCCCAAATTTCCTTTCTAATTTGAAGATCAAGAGTAGAAGATATTGATTGTGATTGTTTTCTTATTTTAATGGCATCACAGAACCATTTGGCACAAACATCCATGCTCTCTGGACTGTGAGCCCCATCCAAGTAGAAAATAAGATCTCCACAAGTATTTTCTCCTACTTCAGGTGAAATATAGGACTGTAAAAAAGAATCATGAACAACTTGAGCCCTTCCAGGAAGATATGCTGTTGAAAGACCTCTAAGAAACACATCTGGCAAATAGCTTTCCCACTTGTCCATCTGCAGCATCGCACAAGGGTGGGCCAGTGAATAAAAATTCCATCATATTTCCAATTGCCAACAGAAGAAGAAAACCAACATGTACATATAGTGAAGACAAACAGAAGAAAAAAGAAGTTAGGAAAAGATTCCTATGCACCACTTCCAGAGAAATAACTAAACTCGTTTAAGTGAACTCATGTTTCAATTTGATATAAATGATTTTAGGTAAATTTGTGAGTTACAATACATTCAATGTTAACACTAGTATTAATACTTCTTTTAACATTTGAAGGTGAAATGAATCTACAATGCACCTATATGCTTATTGGTAATATACTAAGGATACATGCAGTTCACTTTTAAATGACCAAGAAGGCAAAATGAGTCTTAAACCCTGATGTCTGATGACTGATTGACTTAAGACAACAAGAACAACATACACAAATGATGTTAACTGAAGCAAAAACTAACATTTTGGAATAGCTTGTCCCAATTTCCTGTTCTTTGAAGCCAACATTTACAAAGGGATATAGCAAGACCAGCATTTATGAACTGATGATCACCAGACAAGCTAAGTGTAAAGCCTTCCAAATTTACACTATTAAGAGGTGCTACCACTTGCAGAGGAACCTGCAGTCAGTACGAGTCAAAAAATTAGCATCTGCTCAAGAGACTCTCTTTGGCCCTTTAGTAAGAGCCCTTGAAATGGTAACTTCAAAATGAAAAACTTCAAAGTAGTTAAGGACATCAATGGGGAGTAAAAATCAATAAGAACATACAATTGATCATTCTTTTGAAGCATCTTAAGATCATCAAGAATAACTTTTCCTAATTAATAAAGGACAGTTAAACACATTGGCATATTTTTGGGTAATTTTAAATAATAAATTATCAACACACTAAAGCATAACCAACAATTAGTAATTACCAAATATGCATTGATCAATAGGGATCTCAAGACAGAAGTGTTTAAGAATATTAAGGATGAGGTGACTGTCACATACTAGGATAATTATAAGCCTTATCGGTATTATTAAACTTGATTTCTGTGTCTTATCTGTGTAATTCCCAAATGCTGTAAATAGGGTGTTAAACATAGAAAATTCCAATTAACTTTTACTGCTTTCAGTGAGGACAAGCAAGACGAGATAAAGTTCTTTGACAACAGATGTATGAAACGCATGGTATGGAACTTCAAATAATACTTACCTCTAACTCATGGGCTCTCTCCTGGAGAACATCCATTGCTTCAGAAGCTTGAGGTACTGTGAATGCTGGAATTTGTGGCTTCAAGAGCAGAGAAGACAACAATTTAATTCATAAAAAGTTGATAAATAATGCTGCCAATTAGAATATGCAAGACAGAAATATTCCACACATAAGCCAGCTTTAAGAACCCTCTATCATGATTGCTTAGGAACTTATATACAACCTTATACCTTGAAAATTCCAGCCTTATGTGAAGCAATTTGTCCAAGGGTATTGCCTGATACAATGAGCATGAACTTGTGATCTCAATCGCAAATAATCAAAACACAAAATATAAGCATAAAGAAACAATTGAAGAAAAATGTTGAAATTTTAAACTCGAAGCCTACTCTAATTTGCCATATATAAACTAAAAGTGCAACTCAAAATCAAATTGTTCATATAGACCCATAGAGAGGGATGAGAAATCCAATGACACACCCAATGCCTCTGTATGATCCATTCCCAACGATGTAATGCCACAGACAACGGGTTCCTTGATCTGCAAGGTTTATCAAGAAAACGAACCATTGGCCTAATTTTGTCCTATTGGAATACTCTATAACCAAATACAAATAGAATCACAATTTTCCCATGATTTTACTTCATAAACTGATAGATGGACTTTGCCTACAACAACTCAACAACCATGAATGAAACAATAAAACATTATCGTCAGTTCCATCTGTTCATAAATAATGTTTGCATACCACATTGGTCGAATCATTTTTCCCTCCTAGGCCAACTTCAATGATAGCAACATCCACCTATATTAGAAGGAAAACTGAATAAGAAATGCAAAAGGAAAAAATGCCAATTGTAGAGCAATAAGAAAACAAACATCTAGCCATATATTCTTCTATTAACATTGGATGATAAGGCAGATAACCGAAGGTCAAGCATAAACCTCTTTGTCAAATAGACAATCGTTGAGTAGTTGGATAAAATAGACACTCATTCCTAGGTTCTTTTATTCATAATGAAAATGTACAAAATGAACTACTTATTGCAACTTCTTAGCTGTTTCCAGTGAATAATACTGAAAATCAAAAAATGCAACTGAAAATAGAAAATATATCACTAACCTTTTCATGAACAAATATTTTGAAAGCCAAGATAGTAAGGAACTGGAAAAGTGGAGGCATAGGCATGTCTGACGTTATGCCTTCCTAAAAACACAACAAAAATTTCAATTGTCAATTGTGGATTCAAATTGAAAGAGTCTATAATACATTAAAATCCTTTTGTCAAAGAAAAATGAACTTTCAGACCCAAATATTATTAAAAAGTAATTTTAAGCACCGAGTTAACATAGATCTAACATCTGACATTAAATCCCAAAACAAATGCTTTCCTAAACTTCTCACTGTCTTACTAAAATGAAGCTGCATTAATCAAGGAAAACAATATGATACACATAATAAAAACCATATCAATGCTTTTTTCAACTATTAGTAAAATAACAAAAAATAACTAATGTTGAATACATTAACAGATGAAGATTATTGTGACCTTACAACAAACTAACCTTCTCAGTAAGTTATTCAGCTTATCTTATTGGTTGTTAGAACTGAAAAAAAAAATCAAGTTATCTCATATCATTTTCAAAAGCCTTAAAAAATTTCAAATTAAACAAATGTTAGAATTAAAAAATTTAAGCAAAAAGGCACAGGTTTTCTTGACTGGAAATGAACTTTTATCGGACATATTATTTCATATTTGTCAATGGTTCACAACCTATTCACAAAAAAACCGATAACTATTATATTACAAAAGAACTTAAAGTATATGGAAGAAACAAGAGAGAAAAAATTATCAACCACAAGTCTTAATTTGATGGTATGAAGATTGGGAATTGATTTGATTACAAAGATAAAGGTTGAAATTTGATTATGTTAGGATCCCTTAACCAATAGGAAGTAGTAGTAAGTTAAATATGTTATTCTATTTTACATATATTATCCTAGTTGTTTAGGATGTATAGAATTTTTATTAGAATAGGATTTAAATTTGTTAGAAACCCTTTCCTAATTGACTAAAGATTCTAAAACTCTATATATATGTGTGTATTAAGCTCTTTATCAGTAGGGACAAATTGTTCTTCAAACTTGAATTTTCAACTAGAAGGTGTGATGCATCAACTCCTTGAGGTTTCGCAATATAAGCCCCAAGTCTCTTTATAGAATTTGAACTCTATACCAAAAGCTCATATTTTATCCTGCATTAAATTCAGCTAGCAAAAATCGGCATAAAAATTTGCACTTTTCGAATAGATTATTCAAACAATTAAGATGTTGTCTCATTCTGGCTGCTGAAGAAAGATAATTAACAAGTTAGTTTTCCACATCAAAATAGAACCGAGTAATTTTCTTTTTTATTTCATTGAAAATTTTTAAGGCTAATCTTAATTGCTATCTTCCTTCTATTAAGGTGCCAACAGAAGTGGGTCAACAGGTAAAGAAGATGAGATTTCTCCATAACACAGTCCTATAATAGTTATTGCATGAAAATATCAAAATAACTAGTACCTTCAATTGATTCCAACAATCCCAAAAGTACAACAAGAATTTTTCTTCAGAAATGTCCAATCTGTACACAATTTGGCAATCAGAAATTTCAGAACATTAGATAGAAAAAAAATGAAAATCAACCAAAAAGTGTGTCAAAAGATTTTTAAAAATAGACAAATCGTGCAGACATTGAGCAATAGCGAAGTTAACCCTAAGTTAAAGATTAGGTTTTGCATATTGCATTGGATATACAATTCCTAAGAATAGTCTCTTAAGAAGAGAATGGCTATCGAAGATCAAACAGATGGAAAATCGGGTCAAATAAAATTAGTAGTAACATGATCAAATTGCATAGAATCAAAATATATTTCATTACTGCAAGCTTCAACATCAATACATCTTTTTCAAATCAAACAACCAAATTCCATAACATTGTTAGTTTCCAGTTATTCAACTACAAAAATGAAATATCAAATCAATAAAAATGAAAGAAAAAAGCATAGCATCCCCATCAATAATAGAACCCAAGTGTAAGAGCAAATAACACATTTACTAAGGAAAAACTATTCAATTCCTACACATTTATGATGGCATCTACAAGATTATAAATTCAGATCAAACAAGTGGATATTGATGATTTTCCACTTCAAAATTCATCATATATCTTGATCTTGTTGATGTGGGATTTGTAAACAAGGTTGAAGTTTAAGCAAAGGCAAGGAGTTAAAGATGAGTTTACCCAATCAATGTTAAAATATTTTAAATGTTGATGAGTTCAAACACTAACCCATAAATGCGGAATCTTTCTCTCACATCCATAAGGTGAGGTGACGTAAACAACCCTGTTTTGAGGCCACATTCCCGTAGTATAGCCTCACAAAATGTGCAAGTTGAACCCTATAACATAAATCCATTAAACAAAGATCAATTAACTCAAGGGAAGTGTAAGGACACGCCATGGACGTGCTTCATTAGAAGATGAGTGATGTCAAAACCAAAAAAAAAAAAGGATGATAGCATGAAAACAGAAATAACATGTGAACTGAAAAAAGATTGTCTTTGTTTGAGGTAGGACATACAAATATTGAATTCATGCACCTTGTCTCCTAAACAATAAAATTTGGCATTTGAATTTCAAAAGTCCCAGAGTTACAAATAAAAACTAACCACAATAAATTTATTGAAAACTAGTTGTCAAATCATCAAAATTACATTCCATCCATGGTGATGATAATGGAATATAAATGGATAAATACAGTAGACAAACAATAAAGCACCTTTCCTTTTGTTCCAGCAACATGGATAATCTTGAGCCCAGCTATGTGATCCTCCAAGTCTAGTATCTGAACAACAACATGAATTTGTATGTTCAATCTTTAGCCATTAGATAGCGGGAAAAAGATGTAAAATTCCAATTCTAACAAGCATTCTATGTAATAAGGAACTCATCATTGTTTTTGGTTCCTAAACTGGAAAACAGGTTCAAAATAAAACTTTATCATGCACATAATGATAACTCACTTCTTGTGGAAAATGAGGCATTACATAAAACAACTATATACTAGTGATTAAACCTGAAAGTGGATAAAACAACTCAAATGTATATAAATAAAAGATGGTCAAATTAGACTCTTCATGAAATAGATCAGCCGTTAGTTTATCAACCATTTAGTTTAATGCTATTGGATTAAAAACCTAACAGGCTTTACCTTTAGATACATATCCATTCTTTCCAGTTTTCCATATTTACCACCAATGGATCCACGCTCTCCACGTTTTTGACGAGTAATAAGAGAACTAAGTGCTTGCATTGCAGTTTCATAGGAAGTTGAAACATGCAAGTCTTGCATATCTTTAGAAGCCGCATCACTATCTGTCTTTTCAATAACTTGAGAAGACATAGCTTGGTATGTAAAACCTATGAAATTAAAGAACATAAGAAGTTTCTGAAACCATCAATCACCTCTAATGCTCAATATCAAGATCCACATAAGCTCCTGAACAATATTACATATTAAAACCACCATACTTGTAGATTTGTTCATTAGGAATCAAAGAAAATGCAATGGGATCTCAACCTCTTGTTTTGGAATGATGCCTCTGGCACCTAGCTATATTGCTTGTAGCAAAAACAACTGGCTGATAAACAAATCTCCATGGTGTTATGATCCAAAGCTGATGTTCTCTTTTCCAAAAAGGTGAAACTTCAAATATCCCACACTTTAAAAGTGTACCTCGAGCAATAAGTATAGGAGACATCAACCCTGTAAACATAGAGCCAAAGTAGAAAATATCATAACAAATTTGGTATAATGAACTCATTTCTTATATATAGGCTAAGAAGCATTTAAGCACACACCCGCCAACATTTTGACAAACAATGCAATTATCAATGGTATTCAATTTTGCTTGTATTATTATTACATAATACTAACTCCTAAATCTAATAGCAGATATAGCAGCTTATGCTTGATGAAATTTGGTGCAAAAAGAACATTGAGGAGCCATAAACATGAAACCCCTGGTTATATGAAACGTTGAAATCTCTAGTAAATTCTCAAAATCTAGTATATGGCATAACGAACAGAGATTGAAGAAAATCCAACTAAGTGGCAACAAAGCAACCGAGTAACCTCTCATCTATCATGATAATGTAACACATTCTGCTCAATTGCTCAATGGATTAAATTTAAATCAGCCACTTTGGACTAAAACATCAATGGAACTTAGAGGCCGCTTTCTGGTTTCCCAACATAAGGAATGACAAAAGTCCAATACAGTATCAAAAGATTATGTCACAGCAGAAAAGAGTTACCCTCTGAAAAATGCTAATTACTCATAATCAAACTAATAACAGAAGTATAAGGAAGTAAAGGAACATAAAAAAAGAGGCACAACAAAGTATATCACCTTCTATTTCATTTTACTCATTCTTCACACGTATTGAATACAAATACAAGGAATGAAGACTGAAGGAAGTTTAACTAGAACATAAACTAATAAAGCAAACAACTTGAAGAACATAACATCCTATTTGTGCAATAAATAAAGACTAAGAGGATCACCAAGGAAGTAGGAGAAGAAGCATCCATTGTTGGTGGCGGAGAAAGAGAGTTCAGGTTTGGGGTTTGCTTCTCTGACAAAGAGCTGCCTGCGAGCTCCGTGGTTGTAACTTGGGAACCCTCATCACCCACATGTTCCCATGCTCGTATCTTTGTCTTTTAATATTGCATTTTAGTTTATTTTAATTAATGGATTGATAATTTGCGTGATCAATATCATCATCATTCTGTGAAGTCGGCGTGAACCCAAAGCCAAATCCGAACGTTTGAATTTTGGTTGGTTGCTGTTCTCTTAGGCATAATAAACCTAATAATAATTATTATTATTTTTTCCTTTGCTTCGCTTCGAAGTATGGATATTATTTTTATTGGGTGGGAAAAGGAGTTTATTTTTAGGGCTTTGAGCTTTTTTTCTTTTGCTTTCAGTTTACGAGAGAATATATACTTTGACCATTCCTTTCTTGACGTAGGTAGGAGCTTTCATTTTTTAAATTATAAAAACATATTTAGGTAAATTTTTCCATGATAAAATAAAAATATTTACTAATTAAATAGTTTCATTAATCAACACTAGTCGCATAGTTAATTAGAGATTTCTAATGCAAGGTTTTTGAGGAATTAATAGGCTTTTTTAGTTTTTATTTATACTTTTAAATTTGATAAAAAAACTTCTTTATTTTAATTTTTTATTTATGTTTTTAATTTTAGTTTCTTCAGGTTTATGAAAACCAAAAAAACAGTATTTTTTTATTTTTAATAATATAATTTACTATCAACTA
>JANKYE010000005.1:19528714-19540875 GCA_032467995.1 Erythroxylum dillonii | reverse complement strand
TATAAACACGCAAAATACGCCCATTTAATAAAAATTTAAACTTGTTGAATAAGTTTATTAATTGAAATTTAAAAAATAAAAAATAAAAAAATATATAGCGGGTAACCCGCGGGTCTACCTATACCCGTTGGGCAGGGTATGGATTTTCAAAATCATTACCCGTTTTTATAAATTTACTCGCGAGCCCGTACCTGTGTGACCCCGTATCCGTTAGACCCGTACCCATATCCGGACCACCCGCCCGTTTGCCAGGTCTAATTTTCGGTAAAAATGTCAAAAAACAATTCGACCAAATTTGGCCCGGTTTTAACCCAAATTAACCAGATTATAGGCAGACTACGGCCTGGCCCGGCCTAGCCTTTGACTACTTCCAATTGAAAACATTTTTTACAAAATTAAACATTCTTGAAATAAAACTGTGCCATCATTTTATAGAAAAAGTACAGTCCGAATACTGTGAATAAGTCTGACGTACTGTTAGTCGACGCATCGAGTCAAAACATAATTTGTTAGAAAGTGGCGGGAAATTTCGCGGAAACTTCGTGGCTGACCCATAATTGCTGATGGATAGCGAAACCACACCTAAAACGCTTTTTCTTTCGTTTGGCTGTCTCTCACTCACACTCCTTCCCCCAATTTACGACTGGTAATCCGCCGTATCTCAGGGTGGTTTAGTATGTTGTTTTGGTGCTGCTTGAAACCCTAAAATAAGGATTTTGTTAATAATAAATCTTTTCACCGCCAGCACCTTATACTGAACTCACGAACAGAATATTATTGTCATTTGCTGTTTCTGTTTCGGTTTGTTTGCCCTTTTCTTTTTTTTTTTTTGGTAAATTTGTCCTTTTCTTTTTACTATTATATATCTCTATATCATCCCGTGATGCTCTGAATATCTTTTGGGACTTTTCTCGTCAGTGATCATTTTATTTTTTTGGGGGAAGGAAATGCAGAAAATGAGTTGCAGGTCTTTCAATGAATTGTTGGGTGGGGAACGTAAGGACGTGGAAGCAGGCACCAAGGAGGTGGAGCTGGAGAAGGAGGAGCAGGACAAAGTTGATGAATCTGATCCCTTTGACATTGCTCACACCAAGCATGCTCCTCTCGAGACTCTTAGGCGTTGGAGGGTAATTTAATTTATTATGTATAGTAGTATACTCCACAAGCCGCTTTTAATTTCACAGCAATGTCGTGTTTATATGTGTATTTTATTTGCTATTACTTGATAGATCTTTTGAGTGCAATTTTAGGTTAAAAAGATTTCCGATAATGTCATGATATCTCTTAACTAATAGTAGCTTCACATTATATTCAAATAAGTTCTCCATTGCATTGCAAACTATATGCCTTGGGTCCTTTTTTCGTTTTGGGCAAATGTTTCGTTCAATCAAATAGGCTTGAAGATCTAGTAGTACTTGTTTAAAATGTGTAACGTCTAGATACTGTGTTTCTCAATTATGTTTTGGTGAGAAAAACAAAGATACGTAATTTGTGATTTTGAAGTTTGAACTTTGGTGTATTGGCCTGGCACAGCAAGCAGCACTCGTGTTAAATGCTTCTCGTCGATTTCGTTACACTTTGGACTTGAAAAATGAAGAAGAAAAAGAGCAGAGAAGACGAATGATTAGGGCCCATGCTCAAGTTGTTAGAGTAATGCTTCTCATATTGACAAACAGTTAAACAAGGAACACAAGACTTTAATTTATACTTATATTGACTTTCAAATTATAATTACTTGGTGTCTTAGGCAGCATTGCTTTTCAAATTGGCTGGTGAACGACAAATAGGTATGTTATGATCCTTTTAATTCTCAACCACAGTTTTGATTTTAAATTATAATTTTACTTGTATTTAATCTATATACATTATCCAAGATAGTTGAATAAATTTTGTTGAAGTTTCTTTCTTAAGTATGGATTGCAGGAGCCCTAACAAGGTTTAACACTAGTATACATCTTTACGTGAATGCCATAGCTAAAATAAGCAACTATTTATTGCTATAATTTGAACTTGTAAATTTTAGGAAGATGGACTATTTACTTAAATTTATTCTTGCTTTTTTGTTGCAGATATTTTTTATTCTTCAATGTTTTGACATTTTAGGACCAATCTACTTCATGTTTATTTTAACATTATAATAGATTGTAGTATATGAAGAACTTGAATGCCCTGATGTTGTGACGTAATTATAGATGAACCTATTCAAATCTATCATTCCCATAACGTATATAATTAAACTGTACTAGTGTTTCTTTAATTGCTTAAAAAATGGTTGTGATCCTTATGTGAGAGCTTTGATTGTAGTGATCTGATAGAGCTAAGACAACTCAAGTTTATGTTAGGAGGAATAAGAAGTGAGCAGGGGGCAGAAATGAATATACATATATAGTAAATATATATATAGATATATGTTCTGTTAATTGGGGAGGTGGGAGCTGACAACCTCATGATTGGTTGTCAGCTAACCAAATTTGTGATTCCTAACAGATTCTTAGTATAAATAAGGTTTAGTCACGAGGAGAGAGGGTGTGCATATATTGTTGAGAGTGAGCCATAGGCTGGAGGTGTTGGTCCTCGAAATCCAGTGTTGTTATTTCCATTCAGCTAAAGAGCAATACAAAAATTTACAGATTCTCCTTACCTTGTTCTGGAAATCTATCATGAGAATCTTGTAATTGTCTAATTATAAAATTATTAAGCTGTTAACTATGGAAATGAACCAAAGTATATGTATTGTCCCTTAATCTTTGAAGTGTATGATTTTGTTGAGAATTAACTGAGTTATGGACCAACTGAAGGTTTATGTCAACATTCTATTGTCATTGCTGACGTTATTCTTTGAAGTGAGTGTTTAGAAAATTTTTAGGATTATCTCATAGTCTCCTAAATGTTATTGTAGAGTTTCATTTGGGCAACCTTGCCTTTAAGCTTAAATGGTTTAATAGGTATGGGAATATAATTGTTTTGTTGAATAAATGACCAAGTTACCAGCCTTAAAAGGATGTGTTCATTACTTTTATATCATGATTATTTTACTTTCCCTGTTTTCACCCATTAACATATATTTTTTTGGCATTTTAAGTCTTAGGTCCTACATTAATTCCCCCCAAAGTTACTGCTGATTATGAAATTGGTTTAGAACAACTTGCAACAGTGACCAGGGATCACAATTTTTCTGCTTTACAAGAATATGGGGGTGTAAGTCAAATTTGAAGCTTTCCTTTGTTTCAACATTTTTGGCTAGAGAAGCCCCTTATATGTTAATGATCTCTTTCTCCTTCAGGTTAAAGGATTAGCAAATATGTTGAAAACAAACCTGGAAACTGGAATTAATGGAGATGAAGATGATATATCAAAGCGAAGGAATACCTTTGGATCTAACACATATCCTCAGAAAAAAGGACGCAGTTTCTTAGTATATTAACATACGATTTTTTCTTTATGTTTCCCTTGTTATCAGATGTGCTTTGCTAACTATTTGATTTGTTTTGCAGACGTTCCTTTGGGAAGCATGGCAAGATTTAACTCTCATCATATTGATCATAGCTGCAATAGCATCATTGGTTCTTGGAATGAAGACAGAGGTTTGCTTTATCATTTGTAAATAATTTCTATGCACTTTTGTGTAAATGAAAAATGTTACCCTTTGATATACCGACAACCTCCCAAGGTAGCAAGGGTAGCTCGGACAACAAAATATCATCTATAAGTTCTAGTAGCGTGACAACACCTCCTATGAGGAGGCTTACTTGAGCCGAGATGGCAGAAAAAAGGGGGAAAGGCCTATGTAATAATTGTGATGAGTTGTACACAACAAGACATAGGTGCACAAGGCTATGTTGGATAGAAGTAGTACAAGAAGAAGAGGAAACAACAAAGGAAGAAGAGGCTGGTGCGCCCAAAATTTCACTCCATGCTATGTCAGGAACAAACAACAATCGAACAATGCAAATTAAGGCTAAAATTGATGTGTGGCCCCTGTTGGTACTTGTAGATTCGGGGAGTACTCATAATTTCGTAAAGGAAAAGGTGGTTTAGCAACTCAGGTTGGCTGTGAAAGGATGACAAGGGTTGAACATGGCAGTAGCCAACGGAGAAAAAATACCAAGCCAGGGGATGTGCAAAGGGGTATCCTTTAAGGTTAATAATGAATTATTTTGTATTAATCTTTATGTTATACCTTTAGTTGGATTTGATGTAGTCTTGGGAATTAAGTGGCTGCAAATACTTGGCCTTATTGTATGGGATTCTGCACTTACTCTGAGTTTTAATGTGGAAGGGAGAAGCTTCCAATGGCAGGGGCAGTTGCAACACACTAAGTCAGAACTGCATATGGTGTAGGGGCAGTGACTAGAACAAGTCAAATTGCACCAACTTCTAAAGGAAAATTCTGCCTTGTTTTGCGACCCAACCAGCCTCCCTCCTATTCGAACATGTGACTATCGAATCACTCTCATTTCGGGGACAGAACCAATGGTTGTGAGACCATATATGTACCCTTTTTTGAGAAAGGAAGAGATTGAAAGACAATGTGATGAGATGTTGAAATGAGGTATCATTCGACCCAGTAGATCCCCATTCTCCTCACCTGTATTGCTAGTCTGAAAGAAGGAAGGAACATGGGGATTTTGTGTTGACTATGGTGCATTGAATGATCAAACGGTGAAAGACAAATTTTCCATTCCAGTGGTGGATGAGTTACTGGATGAACTACATGGAGTGAAATTTTTCACTAAGTTAGACTTAAGGTCAGGCTATCACCAGTGCGGATTGGCAAAATTTTGCCTCATCCACAACAATTGGTGAAGTCACGGTGGAATAGGGGAAGTTAGGAGTTACTAATCCAGTGGGCAGGTTCTTCAGCTGAAGGTGCTACTTGGGAGTAGTTAGAGGCTTTTACACAAGCTTATCCCGAATTCGAGCTTGAGGGCAAGCTCGATGTTGAGGAGGGTAGTAACGATAAGGATGCTTTTGTGGGTAGAGCTTATCAAAGGAGAGGGAAGAAGCTGGGTAATGGTTGATAAGCTAGAGAAGGCTGGAGAATTTAGTTAGACAGGAGAAATAATAGAAGATTAGATTAGGATAGTATTTAAATAAGGATAGTTAGCTTTTGAAAGATTCTTTCTTGTTTTTTGTTTCTTAATAGAGTTATACTATAATAGAAGTCCTAGTTAGATGGATTGTTATTTTGCCTTTTTTGCCTATATAACAGCAGAATTATCAATGAATAAAGGTATCGAAATCATTAAAAAAAACATTAGTTACGTTAGTCTAGTTTTTCCTTTTCATCATTTCCAGTGACAATGATGTCATCGACATACACACGAAGTGCCGTCACTCCCCCTGACGAGTGCTTTATGAAATTAATATGATCACCTTGACTCTGTTGGTATCCAGATGTTTTCATAACTTTTGTTAAACCTTCCAATCCATGCTCTTGGTGATTGTTTTAGTCCATAAAGGCCCTTCTTCAACTTGCAAACTTTATCCCTGTTTCTTTTTCAAATCTTGGAGGGATATTCATGTAAATTTCTTCATCTAAGTCTCTGTGAAGAAATGCAGCCTTTACATCGTATTGTAAAAGTTGCCAATCAAAATATGCTGTTAGGGATAGTAGAATCCTAACAGTGTTCATTTGTGCCACAGGTGCAAATGTCTCTTGATAGTCTACATCATAAGTTTGAGTATATCCCTTAGCCACCAACCTTGTTTTATATCTCTCAAGTGATCCATCAGCCTTATACTTAGGTGTAAAAATCCCACTATGTTCTTCCCTTTTCGTCTATCCACAATCCCCCAAGTTTGATTCTTTTCTAGACCAACAATCTCCTCTTTCAATTAATATACATGATTTTTCCTTATGTGAAATTCTCCATGGTTTGCATCTTTTCAGTTAGTGGTCTAGGTTCCATATTCCACGATTAATGAATACATGGTGTGAGATGCATGCCATATAACAAGTATGTTAACAATTTAGTGGCTCATTGTTTCTTTTCTGTTTTTTTCAAGCGTTGGAATTTCTCAGTAAGAAGGGAATCTTCAGAATAATGTTGACTATGTTCATATATTCTATACTCCATAGGGTGTGGATGAAGGATGGTATGATGGTGCCAGCATTGCCTTTGCTGTTATTCTTGTCATAGGTGTTACAGGTATTGGACCTGTGGTTGCAGTTTTCCTTTTCTAGTTCTCTCTGATTTCCATATAGATAAAAGAACATAAAAGAATGAAGTTGATATCTATACTTAGGAGTTCAACAATATTTTGTTATGTTGGATGTCACTATAGATCTATCATTCCTTTTCAAATTCTCTCTTTCCTTCCAACCAATTGAATAACATTGCTGAGTGTGTAGAGCTCTTCATTGTTGTCGTAGTCTACTTTTTCTAGGCCATAAAATAACTACTACATAGGCATGTTTAAACAGTCATATAGATGTGTTTTTTTTATCCGTCTTGAGTCACCTCTTTGATTGTGGTTTTGTTGATTTACTTAATTTGGTATTGGGATTGGCTAAGTCCATGTCAAAACTATATCATTTGTTCTTCTTTAATCTTCATTTATCTTTTCTTCTTTGATGACGTTGCTGATTTTACTACTGAAAGAGGATTAATTGCTTTTAGTCAAGTTGTGTTTGCTCAAGTTTAATGCAATCTCGTGCAAATCTTACTATATGGTTCTAGCACCCTTTTCGCATGGCATTTGGGACCCATTTCATATGGCATTTAAATCCCTAACATAGAGTGCATTCTCTTTACATTGTCAATCCCATTCAACATTTTCTTTTTTTGACATTTTGTTAACTAGCTGTAAGTGATTATCGTCAATCTCTCCAGTTTCAAAGTTTAAATGAGGAAAAAAGAAATATACAGTTAGAGGTATGTACTTGCTCATATTAGTTCCTTACATTTTTATTCATCTTCATATTAGCTTTTCGATGCTTGTACAAACTTTGTGTAGGTTATGAGAGCTGCAAGGATAATCAAAATCTCAATATTTGACATTGTTGTTGGTGATGTTGTACCTCTAAAAATAGGTGATCAGGTGAGCTTTGTATTTGTTGAGCTCAAATTGAGTTTGCATTTTGAAATCGACTGCAAGAAGTTAATACTTCTTGACTTTTTTGCTTAGGTTCCAGCTGATGGGATCTTAGTTACTGGTCATTCCCTTGCAGTTGACGAATCTAGCATGACTGGTGAAAGCAAGATTGTGAGTTCTCTAGCCAATTGTTTATTTCCTATTATATCTTTTGAGTCTCTTTAACTTTGAGATTTGTTCTATCTTAATATGATTCCTTTTGTAGGTTCACAAGGATCACAAGACACCCTTTCTAATGTCTGGCTGCAAAGTAGCCGATGGCATTGGTACCATGCTGGTAATTGCGTATTCTTTCTCCTTTCTCTTTTCCTTTTTGTCTTTTCTTTGTCTACTGTGCTTGTATTCCAATAACTTTTGGCTTGATCCTTTATACCTATTTATCCTCTTAACTTTTTTTTTCGAAAGTTAAAAGTTTTGATTGATTAAAAATAATTACATCTAGAATACAAAAGGTCAAGGATAATCCAAAAAGACTACATTATAAAGAGTTGTGGTTCCTAGTGAATGTCCACATCTTAATATTTAGGGGTACTTATGAGACCACAAAAACCAGTATTACTTGAATTTCCATCTTCTCTTCATAGTACTTGACATATTTGCTGCTATTCCTCTTGCTAACATGGCCAATCTGCAATGGAGGAAAATTTCTTGAAAAACCATTTCTATGCTTCGGCTTTATTACCCTAAAATTCTGCAATTTTGCTTCTTCCAAATGTAGTACACCAAAGGTACCCAACTTAACTTAATTGTTTTAAGATCAACTACCTTATGCACACTAAGGTTACCTAACCAAGTAATAGTTTCACTTCGAGAGTCCACTGGTCTGTCCAAGTTAAGAATAATTTGCATCCGATCCTAGACTTGCTTGATATATCTACATTTAATCATAAGATGCTCGAGATTTTTCGTTTCTGTACTACATAACTCACATTGCAATGTGTTAATGGAGAACTTGATCTTGTCCTTTGTAAGCAATCCTCCATTGATTCCCATCCATAAGATAAATAAATGAGATGGATTGATGTCACTATCCCATACTTTGCATGCTTTTGTGCTAAACTTCCTTGATTTATCGGCTAGTCACTGAATTTCATCTTGTTCTCCTTGACATCTAGGCAATTCTTCCATTATAAGGCTGACACTTTCTATTGTTATAGAATGGCCATATCCATTGGTTGTTTCTAATTGATACTCTCACCTTAGTTTCTGGACTCACCACCAATTTCAAGGGCTGAACACCTTCTACTTGATTTAGGGGACCTTTACAATGCCAATTGTCATACCAAAAGGTCGCGCTTTCTCCATTGCCAATCCTATTGAATACCTGTTGTTGCTTCCATATCCTTGTTGCTAGGATTTCCTTCAAGTTTCCTGACATTTCCTACCCTGGCTTTAAAATCCTAATTCTCTTATTCTGTATGAAAACATTGTGAATCCTCTGAGCTTTGTTGTTTGATTGGAATGATTTATTGAGGATAAGTAGATTGCATCTCATCTCGCCAACACCTTCCTTGAAACAATCAGTTGATTGGCTTGCCAAATAAACCAAAAACTACAACAAATGAACTTTGTGCTCTGCTTGCTGCATAGCAACTGCACATACATGCTTTTATGTAAGCGTGTGTAAATGAAAACTGTGGATTTTATGTGTAAACTTTTGTTGGTGGGTGGACTTATCATGATTTGCCTTATTGATATTTGTCTTTTACACAAATTACCATTTTGGGATCTTTCCTTTGTTCTACATGTAAGTTTACTATTTATTATATTTGGTTGATATTGTGATTATGATTCTGACATTAGTTATCAAAGGAAATCTTATTTTTGTTTATCCTATTTAGGTTTTATGTTATGTTCATATCTTCAATTTGCAAAGGAATCCAATGCTTTCTTAGAATAAAGAATATTTATCTTCCTATTTTATAGGTAACTGGTGTTGGAATCAACACTGAATGGGGATTGTTGATGGCAAGTATTGCAGAGGAAACTGGTGAAGAGACTCCATTGCAGGTTTAACCTTATGATTTTTGTGATGGTATTATACTATTCATGGGGTCCACTTCTAAGAATATACTTCTTACTTGACATAGGTACGTTTAAATGGAGTTGCTACATTCATAGGCATTGTTGGGCTTTCA
The DNA here is from genome assembly GCA_032467995.1 of Erythroxylum dillonii. NCBI lineage: Eukaryota > Viridiplantae > Streptophyta > Magnoliopsida > Malpighiales > Erythroxylaceae > Erythroxylum > Erythroxylum dillonii. The sequence continues at coordinate 19,531,639 of JANKYE010000005.1, read as the reverse complement.
GTAGCTATACTTGTGCTTGCTGTACTATTGGGCAGGTAAGTTGTTAATCTTCAAATAAGACTAATGACACTCGTGTACCAGCTTAACACCTAGAAATTGATTTAGATACTTCACTGGACATACGGAAAATCCCAATGGAAGTCCCCAGTTTGTTAGAGGCAAGACGAAATTTAGTACAGCGATAGATGGAGTAATCAAAATAGTCACCATTGCAGTAAGTGCAGCTCGTGGGTATGTTTTATGTTTATTATTATTATTATTATTTTGCATTGTAATTTTGTCATTGACCACAAAAACATTCAGGTAACTATTGTTGTGGTTGCTGTCCCTGAGGGCCTTCCTTTGGCTGTTACCTTGACGTAAGTATTAGAAATGAGAATTAAAACTAACCTTACATTTTCCAATTTGCTTGTACGTGCGTCATTCTTCTTCTTTCCAATAAATGTTCTTTAGGCTGGCATACTCAATGCGGAAGATGATGGAAGATAAAGCCTTGGCAAGTATCAATTTGTTCTTTCATATTTATTGTATTAGCTTAAACATTCTTGTTCCCAAATTTCTAACAGTAGTTGATCTTCAGGTCCGTAGGCTTTCAGCCTGTGAAACTATGGGCTCAGCAACAACAATTTGCAGTGATAAGACTGGAACATTGACCAAGAATGAGGTGGGTCTATGACATCAATTGATGCTTAATAGATTTGTCAGGGCAAAATCTACTTGTGGTAATCTTAGATATATGAGCAACTTGTGGCTATGTTTTAAGCTTTATGATATCTCGTTAGTTTTTAGATTCCCCCTTTTTATGGATATGTTACTAAGATAGCAACTTCTTGAATTGAGTTAGGTGTAAGACTGTGTATTACTGAACCTTTTCAGATCCTCCATATTAGCGGGACTTTTATTTAGTTGTTGAAATATGTATTTAAATTTTCTTTAAGAATATGTGCTTCTATTTCTATTTGGCTTTAGAATTGGGGTTCACTCATAAATATGTTGTTTTTATGTGCTAAGATTGAGTAATAATTTCACAATGTTTCATGGTAATGCTACTTTAAGAAGCATAGTAAGTAGGATGGTTAACTGTGACTTGGCATCGAATACAATTCAAAAATTGTTGAAGAAGACTGAGAGAAAAATTCTTTATTTCTCTCTTACTCTTTTAGGTTTCAATGCATAAAAATATATACAATAAGTCTTAGATACAGAATAGGAAACTACCTAATTTAGAAATAGAGAAAATCTTAACTAAAATCCCTCAAATTAAGGGATATCATTAACACCCCTAATATCTATCAAATAATAATAGTATTTACAACTAATATACATCTCGACATTCCCCCTCTAGTCGAGGAATAGATATCTTCCATTCCCAGCTTGGAAATATTATCATGAAAATTGGAGCTGTTCAACCCTTTGTTAAGAACGTCTGCGAGTTGGTACCTTGTTGGAACATAAGATAGCCATAATACTCCCTCCCCCAACATCTCTTTGATGAAATGCTTGTCAATCTCGATATGCTTTGTCCTATCATGTATAGGATTATGAGCAATGTTGATAGCAAATTTGTTATCATATTAGACTTTCATAGGACCTTCTCACTTGACTCTTAAGTCGTTTAGGACTCTTTAAGTAACATGGTCAGCCACACAATGGCCAGCATTTTGCCCAACAAAGGAAACACACCCGTCCATGGTGTGATCATTGCCAAAAACTAGGGCATACAAAGGAGACTTGCTGGAAGATCTATGGCAAGCTTGCAGATTGGAAGCCATGTTCCTTTAAGATAGGGTGGCTAGGGGCCACGTAGCAGTCGTGGAATAAGGGACTTCACATGAATCTAGCCCCTTCATCAAAGATCAAATGGAGACACTCCAAAAACTCCTACAAGAAACTCAGCAAAGTATTTCGTCTTTAATTAATATTGCACCTAGTACAACTATTGCCTCTATAGCACACACAACAAGATAATGATAGTTTGGCTTTCCATGTTAAGAAAACTGAATCTTAGTCATGGATTATAGACTTTGGAGCATCAGATCACATGACAGGAGATCCTACAATCTTCGAATCCTACTCTCCATGTAATGGTCATAATACAGTGAGAATTTCAAATGGCATCCTAAACAAAATTGTCGGATGTAAGTGGGTATTTTTAGTAAAGTAGAATTTAGATAGGAGTATAAGCAAATTTAAAGCACGGCTTGTGGCCAAAGGATTCACACAATCCTATGATGTTGACTATGAGGAGACATTTGTTGCAGTTGCAAAGCTTAGTTCAATCAGAGTCTTGCTATCTCTTGCACCAAACCTAAAGTGGCCTCTCTACCATCATGAGGTAAAAAATGCCTTCCTTAATGGAGATCTTAAGGAGGAAGTGTTTATGGATATTCCAACGGGACTAAAGACAAGATTTCGGACAAGTATGTAGACTCAAGAAGTCCTTGCATGGACTTAAACAATCTCCACATATATGGTTTGAGAGATTTAACTAAGTTGTTAAGAGTCGCGAATTTATGCAATGTTAGATAGATCATACTATGTTCATCAAAAGAAACCTCGATGGTAAGAGATACCATACTAATAGTTTATGTTGATGACATTGTCTTGACGGGTGATCACTTGGAGGAGATTGTTGGAATTAAGAAGTTCTTGGCAAGGGAGTTTGAAATCAAGGACGTGGGTCAACTTTGATATTTCCTAGGCATGGAAGTTGCTCATTCAAAACAAGAAATCTCAATCTCTTAGAGAAAATATACCCTAGACCTCTTACAAGAAACAGGAATGTTGGGGTGTAAGCTTGTTGACACACCTCTTGATGTGGCCAGTAAAGTAGAATTGGAGGAAGACAGTTTCTTCTGTGTCTATTCCACAGGATTGGAGAGAAGCAATGAAAATTGTCCAATGGAAAGAAGCTATGATTGAAGA
>JANKYE010000005.1:19305559-19318235 GCA_032467995.1 Erythroxylum dillonii | reverse complement strand
AAATAATTTTATTGTAAAATAAAATATAGTTAAAATTAATAAAAGTGCTTTTTATTTTTAGGTTGCCAAACAGTCTACTGTATGAAGCTCTTTTAAAAAAGTTGTTTTTTTAATTGACAGCCAAACAGTTAACTGACTTTTAAAAAAAGCCCTTTTCAGAAAAGTTCTACTGACAAAAGCTCTACTGATAAAAGCTCTACTGACAAAAGCTCAACCAAATGGACCCTTAGTCGACTAATAGTTTTTGACTAGTCGACTATTGTCATGTTTTCCCTGACCCGACCTCTCTCCACTCTTTTGCTTATAACTTTTCCGATTGACCTAATTTTTGAAGCATTGGATTCCTAAGACTTTCCTCTACCTCTCCACAAAAATCTATAGCTATTGGGATAAGATGAATTAGATCAAAGTGAGAGGATCGGTTGAAAAAGTCTGAACATACTTCAGTGATTTGGTAATATCTCGATCTGTAGATATCCAAATGAGGTGATTCTTGGTTTTGAACAAACTAAAGGCATTGAACAACAACTTCTGTGAAAGAATCGATTTTCAATTTAGGGTCCAAGACCTTTAAATTTTCAAATATATTCGAGAGTAAGTGATTTTGGGTATTTTTTGGTTGAGGTTTGGCTTGGTGGGGAACATCTCCCTCGTGGGATGCGCATCCAGATGTCACGTAGGATGTCGGGCACGTGACTCCGCTGAGGTGGGATTCCAACACATCAACGATCCAAACATGTACTCAAGAAGTTTCAATTGATCAGGAAGATCGTGGAGCGAAAAGACATAATATTGGAGTGAGTTCCCATTGAAGAGAGTCTTGCAGATCCTCTCACTAAGCCATTGTCTCAAAAGAGACACGATCGACATATGGATGGTTATGGTATAAGATATATAGGCGATTGGCTTTAGTACAAGTGGAAGATTATTAGTTTATGCCCTTAAAGCTAATCAATTGGATGCAAATTAATGTATGACATTATTTTTAATTAATGAAAAGGCTTTCTTTATCTTTGTGTATTAATTTAATTACATTTGATGTTTTAATACTAAAGGTAAAATCCCTGGAATGATTACTATATAATTGAAATTATGATGAAATCATGATTGTGAGATTCAATTTACGTTTATGTATTATTCCTAAATGTTTTTAGTTGTAGTTTCATCAAGACGAGATTTTGTTGAAATGGTAAAACTAGCACACATTATGTTTCTTTCTTTTGAAGAAAGTAATTGATCTCATAAATTAATGCATGAAGATATTTAAACTAATATGTGGGTGATTATTAGAGAATAAGTCACTGAACTGACTCGACTATAAGATTCTTGAATGGAATATTACTTGTGTTTGTGGATTTCCTCATAACGATGGTTGTATAATTGATCTTTTGACTTAAGATTACCAAGGTATCTAATGTGGGAATTACTATATTTTGATGCTACTTACAAATCGTTATAGGATAATTCAGTCGGTAGTACTTGGATGCAATATGAACCATACGAAGATAGGTGAGTAAGTCACTAAAGGATCCGTCACTCTAAAGTAATTAGAGAGAATGTTCTACTGTTTTTGATTAGTAATGATTTATGAAATCCTTTGGCTAGAGATAATTGACATTTAAAAAGGCGTTTTCAATTTTCAATCATAAATCAATTACTAATTAACAAGAACGAACATAATTGGATGAAAAGAGTAGACAATGTATCCATACTCTGTCCAATTTGAACATTGGATGACGAAAGGATCAAATTATACATCATAACCATGCATGAACAGGTTAAGTCAACCTCTTTGACATTCCTGATATTTAGGTGGTCATAACGTGTTATTAGACATCAATCTTGATTTTTGATTATAAATTGTTTAATTGAAAAATTAAAGATAAATTTAAAAAGTAGTTTTAATTTATATGATTCTAATTGTGAATTAGAATTAGAATTTATAATCATTGCTAATATATTATGAACCTAATGGGTCACACATTAAAGAGTAATTTGTAAAAAAATCAATTTAATTAAGTTGAACTTAATTAGAAAGTTTGAGAAACTTTAGGGATCAAATATGAGATATTTGATTTTAATGAAATTAAATTAATTATAATTATAATTATAATTTGATTTTAATTATAATTAAAGAATTTAATTTTAATAAAAATTAAAAATTTAATTATTTTCTATAAATAGGAAGAACATTTTAGAAGCTAGCACTTTTGTCTTCTTCCTCTCAAAAGGTCTTGAGAAATTGCTCTGTGGATACTATCAGAGGCTGAACAATTGAACAACTTGTGGTTGGCAAATCGGAAAAGTTTCAAAAGGATTTTCAACAGGAACAGGACCAAAGTATGATTTCTTATTCGTATTCATGTTTTATTCAATTATCGGATTCGCTTGGAATATGTTAAAAAATTTATTTTCCACTGCGCCCGTGATTTGAGCACAGTTGGATTTCAACAGTTTTTATATTTAATATAAATTCATTACTTTTGAAAAAAATAAACAAAATTTAAAGCTCCATTCCTAATTATTTATTTAGTCTCTTCCTCACACTTATATGAGTGTCCCTTAATGTTTAGGTGGAACCTTTCTTAAAGATTTGTATCATATGAAGTATAATAAAATTGAAGTTAATAAGGAGTATATAATGAAAATAGTTAATAACAAGATAAATTTCAACTTTAATATGATTGTACCATCCTTACATTATACCAAGTCTTAAAATAATTATTTTTAATATAACATTATCCTTATTACCTATAATTCTCAAGAATGCTAATTTTAGTCGTGTGGTTGATTAAAATAAATTAGAAACAAAAAACTAAACTCGCGGATTGATATAATAGCGGTCATAGGATTAAATCCATTTAAATTAAATATAGATCTTACTAATGATCCCTTTTTTTTACGAAAGAAGTCAAGAAAGATCTTAATGGTGTCTATCAAGATAAATTTAATCATTATTTTTATAAAAATAAACTGTAAATGATAAATTATATCAAATACAAAATTTGGAAGTATAAATGTGAAAATTGTTGTTATTTGTAGTGTTATTTATGTTCTTAGTAGTTATAAAATAGAGTGATTAATCATGTTATTTTAAAATATTTGAGAAAAATACATATGATTCATATATTAATTATATCAAACTTATTTTTAAAATAGTTTCAATGTAATTAAAAGATTCAATATAATATTATTGAATTAAAGAGGGAAATCTTATATTTTGATATAATATTAGAACTCTAGTAAATTCAAAAGAAGTTGAAATGTAAATATCAAATATTAGTTATTTTAAAGTTTTTTGTTAAGTGTTATTAAAAATAACTTTAAAAAAGTTTATTCAAAAGTGAATGAAAGTATTTTTTGTAGTTATTTTTATTAGTCATTGAGAGTTTATCTATGCTAGTTTTAATGTTATCTTCTTATTGAAGATTTTGCCTAGAAGTGGAGACATCTCATTTGCTTAAAAGCGCCTTCTTTTATATCAAGAGATGGTCCACCCTAAGTGATCTTCTTAACCTTATTTCTCCTAAAAAAAGTGTTGAAGATATTCATAAAGGTCTTTTCAAGAATTTGGGGAAACTAGTCATTAATGAGGATAAGGAAAAAGAAAGCCAAAATTCAAGAAGAATTATTATCTAGAACAAATAAATGGTGATATTTAAAAGAGTAACCACTAAATCTCTTCTTATGGACTTATCTCATATTTCCTTTATTTCTCAAATTAATTCATAATCATAGAGGAAACTTTTTATGATAAGTATTGATTCTTATTATAAAAGAGAAACTGAATCAATTTGAGCAAAGTAAGGTATGAACATTAGTATCTAAACCAAAAGACCATTGAATTATAAGTCCTAAGTAGGCTTTTAGAAAGGAACCTCATAAATTGAGTACTCTAATTACAAATAAAGTTATACTTGTGACCAAATAAAGTTATATAGATCTACAATCCTAGTATAAGACTACAAGCAAGGGGACCTATCACCTGTCACTAGTGTAATTATGAGTGGAGATTGATCTCACAAGTAATAATGCAATCACTACATCTAAACCTTATTAATTTCTAGTTAATTATGAGAATTGATTTTGATATGATTGATCTAATCTTAAATCTAAACCCAAAGAAAAATCAAGTTCCAATAGAAACAAAACAAATAAGTAAACAATGAGAAGAAATCAAATATGAGAGTAAATCTACTTATATTTCTTTCTAACGTTATCTTATACTCATGATTCAGTTATTAAGAGATTTTATTGTTCATACTAGTGAAACTTTCTACTGCCATAAGCTACCATCTATTAATGCACAACCACCTATCCCTAAAAAAATTAACTAATATTTTCTTTTTAATTAACACCTTTAAATATGTTTTAAGATTTGTGAAGTCTCATAAAAGATTTTACCCTATTACCAGAAGAATTATATAAGGTTATTTCTAATGCTCCATTCAATTCTTAATATTTATGTTATGATCCATTTATATGCAGGTTCTCTTGAATTATCCATATGAAAATTATGATAAGATCTAATCACTAACTTTAACTAAATAAGCCTTCAGAAAAATCAAAGATATGTCACAACTATAAAACTCCTTCATAGAATAACTCCTTCATATAATAACCAAAGTTAATCTATACAAAATAATAAATGGAGTTCCTCTTAATAAGACATAAATGAAATTTAATCACATAACATATTTAAAATAATAAGCATAAACAAAAGAGTCGAAGAATTTATAAAATTATTTTTCGTTATATAAATCTTTTGATGTTCTTTGCTTCCAGAGGATGAATTCAGATCTCTTTTCATGTTGAAGATGGTTATTCAGCTTTTCTTTAATGCATGCCAAACACAACAAAAATTAAAACCTTACTCTGTACAACTAAACTTGTAGTAGTGGTAAGAAAGGATCTTATCTATAGAGAGTGTGTGATTAGCTTTTGTAATAAACAAATCAGTGTATATGATTAAATTGATGCAATAAAATAAAATAAAACTATGAAAGACAAATCTAATCGTAACAATACAAAATTGTAAATATTGAGTAATATGTTTTACTTCAGAAGTCGTACTCACTTCTTTTTGTTATTTCTGCAGTGTTCTCTCGATATCCGGATCAAGTTGCTCAAGTTCTCTATGAGGAGATCTGGTAATTACTATACACCAACACTAACAAACATTTTAAAATTAACAAATAATCAAAAGAAACAATTATAAACAAATATATATACAAAATACCGACTAAAATAAAAAATGAAAATTAAATTACCAAACTCCCCGGTAACGACGTCAAAATTTGATAGCGTGAGTCGAGTGTACTGCAAAATTTACCTAACTCTGGACGCTAAAAACTTGTAGATGTGGTGAGTCGAGATCGTATCCACAGGGAATGTTTGGCTAATTCTCGTAATGAAAATAATTGATGCAAAGGAAATATAAAGGGGTTTTGGGTTTAATGTAATTGAGAAAATAAAGTAAAATTAAACTAGTGAAAACAAATTATAGAAAACAATAAAAAATGATACAAGTGATGAATATGTATAAGCTCCAATTCTAGGATCAATCTTGGCCTAAACATGATTAAAAATATCCCATCATTTTAATGTTTTCACACCTCTCCTCAAACTATTGATCATGGACTAATAATACGCTCTGCTAATCCTGGTCTTCCCTTAAGTTGTGTTTAACTAAGAGATGCTCGTTAATTAAATCTAACCATCAAATAACCTCATATTACGAAGTGGAAAATGCATTAATATAGACAGTAACCTCACATTCGGGTTATCTAACCTAAGTTAAGTTGTTTCTAATGATTCAAGATCATTAGTGGCTATTAATGAACAACAAATATAACAATTACAAATTATATTCAGCATTTTAGCAATAAGTCCATAATAGAGTAATCTAATAAACATATCAAGATCATCTTTACAAACCTGATTCAATCAACTCAAAACAACGATAACAATCTGAAAAGAAAGATTCAACATTAACAAGATGAGATAAGCTTAACAATGACTCGGGCATCGATTTCACCTTCAAAATGGTGTCGAGATGTTATCCTTGCATCTTCTCCATTAATCTCTAGAAAGAAAAAACTGCTATTACCTCTTTCCATCTTGAAAACTGAAGAGAAAGTGATGAAGAATTGAATCTATACTATTGTCTCGGTTCTTCCCCCTTCTTGTCGTCACATAACATGTTGCCTTACATATTAAAAAGTTAAGTTAAATGGGACAATTAGGTTAAATGGGACAACTGGGTTAAATGGGACAGTTCGATGTCTTGCATGGGTGTGAGAGTATCCTACGCCCATGCAATTCATGTCACAGCCGTGAGGCTGCTCACAGTTGTGACATTTTATTGGTTTAGTCGTGAGCCACCATACATCATTCTCCACTTTTATGCTCTATCTTCTCTCTTTTTTCTTTTAATCTTCTTCTTTTTCTTCTAGCTCCATGAAGACAATAAAGTATGAACATTGAGAAGATGGCTCAATGAGTATGCTTTCAGGTCACTTTAACTCCTTCACTTCCAAAATGTAACTAAATCAAATATGAGCTAAAATTAGTGTCCTAAGCATTTTAAAGCATTAATCACTAAGTGTAATAGATTAAATGTATCAACATTTAAGCACATATTATGGACCAACTCTCCTGCTTCACCTAATTTCATCAAAGATAGACTTTCAGGCAATACTGCATTTCTTTTTATTTCCACACAGATTTTAACATAACTAATTCTTTCCATATTGGATGTTTGTGCATCTATACACAGTAACCAACCTAAGGAGCTGGCTAAAAAACTTAAACCTTCCACTGTCTTTAACTCAAGAGGTAAGTTATGGAATTGAACCCATATGGGAAATGCTTCAATACTACCTTTGTTAAAATCAATCCCCAGCTTCCATCTTTGTAGAAACATTGGTTGACCCTAATGTACCATGGTCTCAATTCAGTGATCTCACTAGCATTACTGTCTACTGAAAACTTAAACAATATAGTTCCATCTTCCATTAGAAATGTTTTCTCTAACCACCTTTTTCCCTATCTAGCACTAGCCTAAGCATTAATGAATGGGAATGTTGGTGTTTACTCCAAAATAAACCAACCAAAGTTGAGGACCAAACTTTCTCACCTACTTCAAGGAGTTTGATGGGTGGGTAAACTATGCCATCCTTCATAACCTGTAGGTAATGCTTAAGTTGAAGTTTTTGTTGTTGAAGGCTGAGTTTGTTTCGCCAAGCACCAACATAATTAGTTGACATATGTGACTTGTTGGGTCCTTCTTTTGATTGTTTTTCCTTATTTTTATAATCACCTTTGGTGAGCATTTGTCGTGATAGTAGAGGGAAATCCTTGAGAGACAATAAAGACTCCTCCCTCCAATAAAATCACACTTGGCCTTTATAAAGCCCTCCATGAAGCTAGAAACCTCAGCCAACAATGTTGGACCAACCAGAAATGAGAACTCAACGAACATTTTAGTTAGAATTTTCCAAAAATGGAAAAAGAAGAAGGGTAGCAAGGTCTATTTAAAAGAGGCAAGTCAGAGGAATTTTCTGATAAGAGAGAGAAATTAGAGGAATTCTTTTGTTGTCTCTCCTTGCCAAGGTATAGTTGTGAAAGAACTTAGTGTGGAGTCACCTTCTTTAAGCCAAGTGACTCTTGCCTTTTGCAAAAAAGAGAGAATTGTGCTTAAGGAGAGATCAGTAATGCTTTTCTAGAATTTGATTTCTGCAACTTTCAAGTCAGGGTTGTTGAGGCAGAGATAGCAAGCTTCTTGAGCATTTCTAAGCTTAGTCTTGGATGATTGTAACTAGATTAAAGTATTATGTCTACCAAACTTCATAAAAGACATCTATTTCTTAAGATTTGACGTTTTCTCATAAGTTGATAAGATTTGCTTTCAGGAATCCATTATCCCATACTTCACTTTGAAGCTCCAAAAAACCTTCTTTAGTGGATAGAAAATTTACAAATCTGAAAGGGGCATTGTGTAGGATTGGACTTCCGTTTAAGAATGATCATAACACATAGGAGTTCAAACATAACATAGGAGTTAGGTAGCTCACTTAACCATCTTTAGTTCACTAGAATTCTATCAAGCTTTTTCCTTACAAAGGATTTGTCCATTTGCTTGTTACTCTACGTAAAAAGATTTACTAGGTATTTTAGATATGTAACTTCTTACTTGGCTACAACATTATCAAGCTTTTTGCCAAGACTAGAGAAGTTCACTCTTTCCCTTTGTTCCTCTGAAGAATGCAATACACAATTGAAGTCTCTAGCTAGAATCTAAGGTTAGCAAATTAAGTAACTAATGCTAAGAAGATCCTCCCATAATTTTCACTTTTTGGAATTCAAAGTTGGAGGCACAGATAATGGTAATGTCAAAGGTTCGGTTTGAATTCTCCAATTTTCAAAAGAGATGAACAAAATAGTTTGAGCTTCTATAGACATCAATCTACACTTTTTTCTTTCTAAATGCAAAAGCTATGTGACCATTATAATGATGTTCATGGTTTGAGCCAAAAGCCCACTCCCTTCCTAAGAACTTCACAGCTTCCTAAAAGTTGTGAGCTTTTATTCTAGTCTCAAGTAACCCCCCCCCCCCCCTTTATGCAATTCATTCGATGCCCTTATGTTGAAAAAAACATAGCAAGAGGTAAGAGATTAAGTACCCACTCCTTTTGCTTTTCTCCTTTTTCCTATCTTTTGTTTGCAAATGGAGATAGTTGAACACCCAACTCCTTGCTTGGAGGATCCTAGCTTTGATCATCATTCGTAGTAGGCGCTACTTCTATTTCTTCATTCTCTTCTGATTCTTTTCCCTTACTTGCAGGTTACGAGTCCTCGTGTAAATGCTAATCTTGGGTCTCTAAGATATCAATTGGATCTATTACAGATTCTAGAAGTGTAGCTTGTGCATCTTCTTTGTATAGCCCCTTAGGGGATGGTCGAGGTGGTGGAGTGAGGGGGCATAAAGCCAAAAGATCCTGTGTTCAAATCCCCTATTTACGTTCTCTCAATTGAGCCTGTCGCACATGACTTACCCAGTGTGGAGTATCCAATTGACGTAATTTGTAGGCTACTGCTTTAATCCATAAGTTTATCTAGTGCACATTCAAAAGATAGCAGTTACGGATTTCTCCGTTTAAAAAAAAGCTTCTTGGTATAAATTAAAAGTTGAATATTTAATTGATGTTTTAATAAAATTTAAAATACAATTTTACCTAAAAAAACTTATCAATTATGGGATAATATTAATAAGAAGGACATTTTCTTTGATTTCTACTTTTTAGTTAGGATTGGGAAAATGAACTATTTCATTAAACTATATGAAAAATAAATTTAAATTAAGTGGATTTTTGATAAACTATATGAGCATAAGACATTATTTCAAAATTTAAAATTTTACTGTACTTAATAAAATGAATTGATCTGAGAAACAAAGGTAAACATTATAGTAACTCAGTTTAAGAAAACCCAAAAAGGTTGTAGGATTAAAATAGCTGGTAGTCCTAATTTCATTATCTTCTCTCTTACTTTGTTGTATGAATTCTCTTGCAAGAAACCATAAAAAGAAACAGAAAGCGCCCCACATGCTTAACTATATACACTAGAGGTGTTTAAATTCACAGCACAGAAGTGAAGAGAGGAGAACAAAATCGATTATCAAATAAATTTTACAGAAAATTTTTACGACGAAAATTGGAAAAGAAAGTAACAATCTTTGTTCATATCCACATAGTCAAAGTCATCGAGCTTTATCGTAATTTCTGGTTTTGGAGATGTCGGACGCGTATTGCTCAGACTGCAAGCGGCAAACGGAGGTGGTTTTCGACCACTCGGCTGGCGACACGGTGTGTTCGGAGTGTGGGTTGGTGTTGGAATCACACTCTATCGATGAGACATCTGAGTGGAGAATTTTCGCTAACGAGAGTGGCGATAACGATCCTGTTCGTGTTGGTGGTCCTACCAACCCTCTCCTTGCTGACGGTGGCCTAGCCACCGTTATCGCCAAGCCTAACGGTGCATCTGGAGAGTTCCTTTCCTCTTCTTTGAGTCGCTGGCAGAATCGTGGCTCGAATCCTGATAGAGGATTGATTTTGGCTTTTAAAACTATCGCTACAATGTCTGATAGGTAGTAGTTCATGCTTTTCGTCGTATGGCTTTTTATTGATTTGCTTGATCGCCCTTTCTGATGCTTTGTTTTTTTTTTTTTTTTGTGCATAGAGAGATTGGTTGTTATTTGGTTACTGATTAAGTTGGAAAGGACAATTTTGGATTTGGTGATTTTGTAAAATTGAAAATATTTGAGATATTGGATTGAGGAGATTCGAGGGAACACATTTGGATGAATTTATTCAATTGAAATTATTCTCTCTGTTTGACGGATTTGGTTGGTGTTTTATTCTCTCTGTTCGACGGATTTGGTTGGTGTTTTTCTTTCTTATGTTGTTTTTTATATGGTCAATGAATGAAGAAGTCTCAATTTTGGAAACTCCATCCTTTTATGCTAGGATATGTTGAGAATTCTTTTTGAATTTTCCTTGCTTTCAAATTTTGTCAACACAATGGCTTTGGCTAAATCTGTTTTCCTCATTGAATTCAATTGAAACAGAGTTGGTAAGTTTCTGTCAGATCCTCTTGCATCTGCCAATTGTGGTGCACTTAGAATAAGTTGATTTTCGTGTCCTTAGGGCAACTATTAGTTCAATTAGTCGACCTCTGATGAAAAAGTTTTATGCATGGTTATTACAATTTGTTTCTTTTATACGTCTAATGTGCCATATGATAGTAAGTGCATAAGTTAAGATTACCATAATCCATAAGCTCTTGGAATTTGATAATGCATGAAGGTCATGTTGTTCAATACTATGGTTTCTGAAGCACAATGAATGCGAATTATTCTGTTGGAAAATTTTCTTGCTAATTGATGTAGCTTGAATGGAGGATATGCCAAACTAGTGGCCAGAATTCACAGCACTTATAAAATTTGGCTACTGGAATTTGAGTTCAAGTCTAGAATTTCAGTTTAGGTTGCTGAAAGGTTTGGAATTTCTGGAATTTTAGGTTTGAGTTATTGAAAGGGTTGGAATTGCTGGAATTTTAGTGAAGGAAGCAAAAAAAGGGGTAGTTCTAGGAATCGCTCTTATGTTGAAAATTAGGAATCACTTCGAGGATCTAATAATCACTCTTAAAAGAAAGCATTTCACTTTCTAGTTGAAAACTTGAAGTTTGTAGGAAAAATTTGGACTTTTCTTTTCATTGAGAGGTTGATTACATATATATTAGATTTTTTTTTTCTTTTTTAAGAAGAAAACTAAACTAATAATTTTGTTTTTATTCTCCATTATCCACCATGGCTTGAAGAGGGTCGACATCAATGACTAAATGTTGTCAAGCATTTTCTTTTTTTCTGCTGCCCTCGCTTCAAAGATGATATAATTCCTATGTAGTTGTTCCAATATGCCACATCATTCCTTATGTTGCTACTCCAAACATGCAGTTTACCATCTTTTGAAGTTAACTCTACATAGCCATTTGAGGTAAAGTTTGCTAGATAATGAGCTGGTTATGTAATGAAGCTGCATGGCTTCTTTACCACATAGGCATCAAGGACATAGGGACTGTTGTTTCTTTGTAGTCAAAGGCATTAATTTGTCATCATTGCTGAATTTTGACTTTTAGAAGGCTATCACAACTCCTCATTTATTGATATGCTATGCTAATTTTTCATCTTCATTCAATTCTTCTTTCCTTCGTCACCTACTCTGACAGGATCTGCACCAACCTAGTTAGATATAGTTCTAAGCCAACAAGCTCTTGAACCCTTTTTAGTTGCTAGTCAATATTTTCATCTCCCTGTTCTATTATTTTGACTTACTATCTTGTTGTTTCAGCTTGTCGTTTTTGTGTTTTGATTTATTGTTCAGGTGTTTCAGTCTGCTGTCTAAGTGTTTTAACTTGTAGTTCAGCTGTTTTAGCTTTAGGATTTGCCAACGAATCTTCTTATGTTTTTCTTCATCTTTAATGCTTTGACCATCTACCATTGTCAAACTCTCCATTTCATCAAGTACCTAAGCACCTTCTGTATTTGTGATTGAAATTTCTAATTGATCAGTTGATAGAAAATTAAAGTAATAACACATTTTTTTAATCTACATCACTAATTTTGTGAATTTTTTGTTGCAGACTGGGCCTTGTCGCAACTATCAAGGTATGCCTCTTTCTGTTAAATGTTTATTTGATGATTTCTGAAGTCTTTATTAGTTTTAATTGGAAAAGATCATACACTAATAAACAATCTATCTGCTTCTATTTTTAGACTGCTTCTGGTATGAAGATATTGTTATTTCATTATTGCAATTAATGTTATTATGCTACCAGCTTAATTTTGAGTAAGTTATATTCTCTGATTAGTGGGATCTGCTTGTCTGTATTGCAAAATAATGGTTCTTTCTGATCCTTGATGTCTGTTTAATCTTTATTTATGATCACCTTCCAATTACCAATTATTTGTAGATTGCATAGGAAAGATATGTTGAAAATTGCTTACCAATGAGTTTATAAAATTTAGTGAATTTGCAACATGATAGAATCCAGAAAACAAATAAGGAAAAATATGTATTTGCTATAGATTTCTGTAAAGGAATACAAACGATAAACT
>JANKYE010000005.1:19283281-19295778 GCA_032467995.1 Erythroxylum dillonii | reverse complement strand
CTGCACCGGATCATAAAACCTATAGCCAAATTGATCTTGACCATAGCCAATGAATACACACTGTCGTGTCTTGACATTAAGCTTTTTCCTTTCATCTTTAGGAATATGGACAAAAGCCTTACAACCAAAGACTTGCAAATGATCATAGGAAACATCCTTTCCTGACTATACCTTTTCTGGAACTTCATGCTGGAGAGGAACACATGGTGAACGATTTAATGCATATACAACTGCAAGTAAAGCTTCACCCCAAAATGTACCTGACATCTTTCAGCAATAGTCTTGAACCATTCGTTGTCTCTAAAGAAACATCTCCGTTGCCAACAATATTTGACAGATTTCCATTTGGCATCTTAACAACTCCATAATTCCCAGGTGTGTAGGGTGAGAAAAATTGTCTGTGAGATGTAACATGAACAGTAGCTCCACAGTCAACTATCCAACTTGTTTCTTGCGACACCAGGCTGACTATCTCTGTATTAATAACAAGGTTGAATACATCAACAATGTTACCTTGTTCATCCTCTCAGCTACGCCATTTAATTGCGGTGTTTTTGGTGGTGTCATTTGATGTCGAACACCATGCTCTTTATAGTAAGCATCAAATAATCCGATGAACTCTCCGCCATTGTCTATCCGAATGTACTTCAGCTTCTTCCAAGTTTGTCTCTCAATTGAGGCGTGAAATTGTTTGAACATATCTACCATGTTTACAGAAATCAAGTTTAGACGCATATTAGGAATGTACCAAAAGGCAAGTTCGAGTATCGCCGATCAGTAGCAAGCTTGATAGAGCCCTCCATGTAATCGGGAGGGGGAGATTTGTTGGAGATGGGTCCCTTTCACATGGAGGGATTCCATCATTCCAATTTGGTGGGCATGGTAGGCGCCGAAAACGACGCCTATCGCAGTGGAGGCCTACCAACATTGAAGACAAGTAAACCCCAGCTATCCTACGTCTTTTGCCTATACATAGGCAGGAGATGAAGAACAAAAAGTATAAACAACAGAAAATAGAGAAGAAAACCAGAGCATTGTTTTGCTTTGAAGTTGGGAAATATATTCCTAAAGGGTTGGTGAAGTTGTGTCAAAAGTTATCTGCAATAACTCAGCCCCTTGCACTCGTGAGAGAGCATCTGCAACAATGTTGTTGTTGCCCTTCTTATAGTGTATCTCATAGTCATAACCCATGAGTCGTGCTACCCAATACATTTGAAACGAAGTCTTTAATTTTTGATCTAACAAAATTTTAAGACTGTTGATCCGTGTAGATTATAAATATCCTCCCTTCTAAATATTGATGACAATGCTCTACAGCTTGCACTACTGCCATCAGTTCCTTCTCATAAATGGAAAGACTCAAATGCTTAGGAGCCTAGGCTTTGCTACAAAAAGCTAAGGGTTGACCTTATTGCATATGCACTACCCCAATTGCTGACCCATATGCATCTGTTTCTAAGACAAAAACCTTGCTAAAATCTGGCGATGCAAGAATTGGGGCTGTCAACACCACCTCTTTTAACTTCAGAAAGGCTTTAGCCACATCATCATCCTATACAAACCCATTCTTCCTCAGCAACATTGTCAAAGGCTTGGCAATCTCACCATAGTTACGAATAAACCCTCTATAATACCTTGCTAAGCCAAGAAAAGCTCTCAGTGCTGCATTGTTGTAGGTTCAGGCCATTCTTGCACAGCTGGCGCCTTATTGGGATCTATACAAATAGTACTATTCTTGATTATATGCCCAAAATATTCCACTTTTGTTGCAGCAAATGTACACATACTCCTTTTATCAAAATAACAATGTTGCCTTTGAATTTCTAGCACAACTCTCAAGTGCTGTACATGCTCATCAATGGAGGGGTTGTACACAAGAATATCAAAAAAAAAAACCAACACAAACCTCCTCAAATATTCCTTGAAGATACTGTTCATGACCTCTTAAAATGTGGCAGGCGCATTGATTAGCCCAAAGGGCATAACCAACCATTCATAGTGTCCATTGTGCGTTTTAAAAGCAGCCTTGTGAGCATTTTCTGGCACTGTGCGGATTTGGTATACCTAACCCTTAGATCCAACTTAGTATACCATCTTGCTGCACTAAGCTCATCAAATAGCTCTTCAACCAAAGGAATGGGATTCTTCACTGTTTTCTTATTCAATTCCCCATAGTTAATACACATACGCCACGTACCATCCTTTTTCTTGATTAATACTATAGGGGTTGAGAAGGGAGAACAACTCTCACGTATAACACCAACCTACAATAGCTCACTCACCTTTTGAGTAGAAGGGTATCTATAAGGCTTCAAGTTGATGGGGTCAGTTCCTTCTTGCAGAACTATTGGGTGATTATGGCCTTCTCTAAGAGGGGGTAAACTCTTGGGTTCCTCAAAAACATCATAAAAGTCTCTTAGAACAAACTTAATCCCACTTGGTAATTCCTCATCATCACTTCTCACTGACAAGCATTGAAGCTCTTCCTCTTAAGTTTTAACCACTTGCATCATGAACATTTGAGCCCTGTCTTCTCCAATTCTCTTAGGGACCACTAACTTCCACGCATGTGGCACGCTAGCTTGTAGTTTAACCACCTTTCCATTATACTAAAAGAACATAGAGAGAGGCATAGTCCTAGTAAGGCACTCCCATGCTCTTGAGCTACTTGAAGTCCAACATCATATCATATGTTTGAACTTTCATAATTCTCATATTTGCCACAAACTCTTTACCTTGCATTCTCCACTTAAAGTTCCTCCAAATACCAAAAACCTTCAGCTTCTGACCACCGGCTACCTCCACTTTTCCAGTTGCACCATTCTCGAACCACCCAAGCTTTCTTGCCAAGTCATAATCCAGAAAATCATGAGTGCTGCCACCATCAATCAGAATCTGCACAGTTTTTCTTCCCATTTGGCCTTGCATTCTCATAGAAGTAACATTGTCATTACCTTCTATGGCATGAAGTGAAATTTGAGGCAGGGAAAACTCTCCAACTTTATCCGTGTTGGTCCCTTCATCTGCATCTCCATCTATTTCATACTCCACTAAGTGCAACTGCAACTTCCTTCTTTGAGGGTAGACGTGATCCTTAGAAAATTTCTCATGGCAGTAAAAACACAAGTTGTGGACTCGGTGCTCTTCCACTTCTTCCGGAGTCAAGATTTCATAAAAGAAGTTGCTGTCTTGATTTTGTTTTTGTTGTTTCCAGCTGTATTCACATCCAATTTGGTCTTCGATTGGGACCCACCTTCCACTAAGGTTGCTTGATGGGAACTTCTTGCTAAAACATTTCTATAGCTTTTCCACCTGTCTTGGCCAGCTAATGCTGCCGTACCCAAGCGCAAACTGACTCCACTGTTACTTAGCTTAACACTTGTAGAGCTTCTTCCAATCGTCACCTCTTTATTCTTTTTCTACATGTTAATTTCTTGGACTCTAGCCAAGCTTCTTGCCTCCAACAACGTTGCAGGCTTAAATAATCTTACTGGACCAACAAACTCCTCCTTGAGTCCAACAATATATGCATGGACTAAGTGCTACTTGGGTAGCCTTAATTTGCAAGATATGGAGTCAAAAAGATCATTAAAATCAGCCAACGAGCCTTCTGTCTTAGAGCCATCAAGTATTCCATTGGTGCCTCAAATGAAGGCCCAAATCAGTTCTTGAGAGCTGCCACATACTCCTCCCATTCCAAAAAACCTTGGTTTCCCATGTTTGTTCGAAAGCTTGGTGCCACTAAAATGCTTTCTCATCAATATACAGGCTCGCCATTGTTACCTTCAACGCATCCGACGTCTTGTCCAATTGAAAGTACCTCTCACATTTCAAAATCCACCCAAGAATGTCACTTCTTTAGAATCTTGGGAACTCCATCTTTGTGAAACCGGTGGAGCGCTTGTTGGATCTCATTTCTGGAACCCAACTCTTACTCTGATACTATAAATGTTGGATCCCGTTTCTGGAACCCAACTCTTGCTCTGATACCATAACTGTTGGACCCCGATTCCGGAGCCCAACATTCAGAATCATAAAATGTGAGCATATTATACTATAGGGTTATTTCCATGAACCCTCATTAGCCGTCATCCTACAAGGGTGACTTGCCCACACCAGTCAAACATAAAAAACAAACTCAATTTTCCACTTCAACATAGATTTTGGGAAACCTCAAATTGGAATTTACAAATTGATTTCTTCAGAACATTTGTTCCCCCGTTGTCTTAAGTTTCTAATGATATCAAGATCATTCCATTTGGTTCAAAAACCTGAAAGTTATAGCTCAAACATTTTCGGACTGTTATTAAACTGAAACAGTACACTATATTCAACTTCCATCCAGAATTTGAAAGTCTTAAGGACTGACTTAAAAATTCAATTCCTTCAGATAATTTGTAGCTCTATGTCTCTAGTTTATTTAAAGACAATAATCATCTCATTAGGAGGTCAGATAACAAAGTTATGTCCGAAAGAATCAAACAAGGTTTTGTTCTCAATCATAACAATTAGCATAACTTTCTCTAGAGGTATCGGATCAAGGTCATTCTTGGACAGTTTGAGAGAGGAGTTCTAGATCTACAACTTTCATGAAGACCTTGAAGATAGATTCTGTCATCTAGAGGGTCAAAATTGGACCAAACGATAGGGTGAGACGATCCCAGACGAAAGGTCAGATGAAACTAGGCGAAAAGTCAGACGATTTGGGACAATTGGCATAACATTCTCTAGAGATATCAGATCAAGGTCATTCTTAGACGATTTGAAAGAGGACTTCTAGATCTACAACTTTCATGAAGACCTTGAAGATAGATTTTGTCACCTAGAGGGTCAAAATTGGACCAGACAATAGGGTGAGACGATCCCAAACGAAAGGTCAGACGATTTGGGACAATTGGCATAACTTTCTCTAGAGATATCAGATCAAGGTCATTGTTGGATGGTTTGAAAGAGGACATATAGATCTATAACTTTCATGAAGTACTTGAAAATGGATTCTGTCATCTAGACGGTCAAAATTGAACCAAAAGATAGGGTAATACGATCCCAGAAGAAAGGTCAGACGATTTGGGACAATAGGCATAACTTTCTCTAGAGATATTAGATCAAGGTCATTCTTGGACAGTTTGAAAGAAGACTTATAGATCTACAACTTTCATGAAGATCTTGAAAATGGATTCTGTCATCTAGAAGGCCAAAATTGAACCAGACGATAGGGTAAGACGATCCCAGACGAAAGATCAGATGATTTGGGACAATTGACATAACTTTCTCTAGAGATATCGGACCAAGGTCATTCTTGGACGGTTTGAACGAGGACATATATATCTACGACTTTCATGAAGACCTTGAAAATGGATTCTATCATCTAGAGGGTTAAAATTGAACCAGACGATAGGGTAAGACGATCCCAATCTATAAGTCTTCTTTCAAACTGTCCAAGAATGACCTTGATCCGATATCTCTAGAAAAAATTATGCCAATTATCCCAAATCGTCTGACCTTTCGTTTGGTTTCGTCTGAGCTTTCGTTGGGGATCGTCTCACCTTATCGTCTGGTCCAATTTTGACCTTTTAGATGACAGAATCTATCTTCAAGGTCTTCATGAAAGTTGTAGATCTAGAAATTCTCTTTCAAACCGTCCAAGAATGACATTGATCTGATATCTCTAGAGAAAGTTATGCCAATTGTCTCAAATCTTCTGACCTTTCGTCTGGGATCGTCTCACCTTGTCGTTCGGTCGAATTTTGACCCTCTAGATGACAGACTCTATCTTCAAGGTCTTCATGAAAGTTGTAGATCTAGAAGTCCTCTTTCAAACCGTCCAAGAATGACCTTGATCCGATATCTCTAGAGAAAGTTATGCCAATTGTCCTGAGATAGGTTCAATATGATTGAGAACAAAACCTTGTTTGATTCTTTCGGCCATAACTTTGTTATCCGACCTCCTAATGAGATGATTTCTGTCTCTAAATAAACTAGAGACATAGAGCTACAAATTATCTGAAGGAATTGAATTTTTAAGTCAGTCCTTAAGACTTTCAAATTTTGGATGGAAGTTGAGTATAGTGTACTGTTTCAGTTTAATAACAGTCCGAAAATGTTTGAGCTATAACTTTCAGATTTCTGAACCAAATGGATTGATCTTGGTGTCATTAAAAACTTAAGACAAGGGGGGAACAAATGTTCTGAAGAAATCAATTTGTAAATTCCAATTTGAGGTTTCCCAAAATCTGTGCTGAAGTAGGAAAATAAGTTTTTTTTTAATGTTTAACTGGTGTGGGCACGCCACTCTTGTGAGATGACGGCTAATGAGAGTTCATGGAAATAACCCTATATGATAATATGCTCACGTTTTATGACTTCGAATGTTGGGCTCCGGAATCGGGGTCAAACAGTTATGGTATCAGAGTAAGAGTTGAGTTCCGAAAACAGTATCCAACAGTTATGGTATCAGAGCAAGAGTTGGTTCCGGAAACGGGATCCAACAACGCTGGTAGTTGCAGGTTTCTGGCTGCTGTAGCTAGGCATTACGTTGATCACCCTAATTCCAGCCTCGATCTTGTTGCCTTCCGATGCGACTCTGGCCTCTATCTTGGCTAGGCCCCCTTCGCCATCATTGACGGACTCTTTTTGGGCCCGCATGAAGCCTGTCAACTGTACAGGCATTCCCTGCACCATGTCAGACAAGGCCGCTAATTGCTGGAATCCTTGCTTTAGCGTCCTTATGCGCTCATCAAGATCACGAAGAAAAGTCTGGGCACGCGTCTCTACCATCGGTTCGAGGAGCGTAATGCTCTGATACCATTGTTACCGATAGTGGTAGATGAAAGGGAAAAGAGGAAAAGAGGAAGAAAAGAGAGAGAGAGAGAGAGAGAGAGAGAGAGAGAGAGAGAGAGAGAGAAACAAAGGAAAAGAGAGGGGAATAGAAGAACAAAGAAGAATGGAGGGAATTGGGACAGTAGAGAGAGAGAAATGCAATAGGATTCTCATTAATTACCAAAAGAACGTACAATGGCCGTGGGGGGACTGTTATTTATAGGTCCTCATAACACCCTCCAACTGACTTACTAACGGTCTTATCGGCCATCTACTACAAGCAGTGACCCAAAATTTTTTTAAAAATAAAATTATATATAAATATATATATAAAAATGAAGTTATTTAGGAGTTGGGCCCCCCTAAAATTTAAAAAATTAAACATTGGGCCCTCCTACTTTACATGTCTAGCTCCGTCCCTGACTACAAGTACATATTTTCGTATCAGTTCCTCGAAAAAAATGAATTGTGTGGCTGATGTTCCAACTCTTTCATGTATGCTTTAACTACCTACAAATGACTGCAAAATCCTCTTATAGCACAGCTGCCCAACCTAAGCCTCCACAACACCTCTCACCACTGTCCATCTGAGAAAATTCAGAAACCAAAAATCACTTCATTCAACATATTCCAGTTACACATGGAGCCAATTTTCTTATTCATACATTGTGATTTGACTTATATATTTGTTTGTGGGGTGAAGATTGAGTTTTTTTAATGTTTTTTCTTTCATAAATGCTAGGCTAACGTCTTTTATATGAGAACTGACATGAAATCTAAGGTAGCTTGTAATTTTTGTATTTGGAACATGAAAATTGCTTGATTATTTTAAATGTTATACTTAGCTGCAAAGTTGCATTGGATAAATGTGTTGTTGGGTTCATGATTGTGGTGTGGATGCCGCAGATATCTCACTGGCTACTGGAGTTGCTGAAGGTACAATTAGAAACTCATATAAGGATCTTTATCCCCACATATCAAAAATTATCCCAAGCTGGTATGCAAAAGAGGAGGATCTTAAGAACCTTTGCAGTCCTTGAGTTACTGTACTTCTGAATCAGTTTGGAGTATTTTCCATCTTGAATACTGGCAAAAGTTGTTGGGAGGCATAAGACATGAACAGGTTCCTTTTTGTTTTCAGATTTTGTTGTTTAATGTTAGGCATTTTATGGAAGGAACAACAGAAAAATCAAAAAAAGGGTTAGAAGTTCAGCTACCGAAAGTCTTTAACTTGTGTTTGGAGTGGCACCAAAAGATAGCGGAGTTATGAGAATTATTATGTGTGCTAATGAAACTGCTCCAACTTAATGAAATTACTTCCCCAGGCTCCTTTCTCCTTGCTCTCATCACTTACTCATGTTCCATAAAATTCCCATTTCACTATAATTTTTAACCTTAATCTTGTGAATCTTCACCTTTTCTTCAGCTTTCATTTTCCATTTTTAATCACATCCATCAATTATCGGATTTTTTATGGAAG
Organism: Erythroxylum dillonii; assembly: GCA_032467995.1. NCBI lineage: Eukaryota > Viridiplantae > Streptophyta > Magnoliopsida > Malpighiales > Erythroxylaceae > Erythroxylum > Erythroxylum dillonii. The sequence continues at coordinate 19,287,479 of JANKYE010000005.1, read as the reverse complement.
TTTATGCATCCATACTTGTATATATATGTAATGGATAGTCTCCATTCCTTACATCAAATTTATTTTTGGTAAAGGACAAAGTAGTTTCATTGATTTTATCAAATCTCTTGTGCTTTAAATGTTTTGTGGGAATCCTTTATATTTTGCAAAAATTGTAATTATAGTGTATTTGTAAAGTGAACATCATCTCTAGCTAATGTGTAAAATTGTAGACAAATAGCATTTCATATATAGATGATAGATGGTAACGTCTTAGGGAGATGGTTAGAAATTAGTAAATCACATCGATGGTATCCGTCGTAGATTGATCTATTAATTTATTATATTTATATATTATTAGTTATGTTTAAAATATACGATTAAATACATTGGAACTCTTTGTAGTTTGATCTTTTCTTTATTTAAGTTCTTTTGTTTCCAAAGTTATCACTAACTCTCTTATGGTTATGTTTAGTTATTACATAACTTTCTTTATTACATCTTGTTGATTTTTTAGTTCTTTTATCCAAAGCAATATAGTAATGCAATTTTTAAGTTCTAATATGATATAATAATGTAATATGAATTTGTTTTTATCAAAAAATTAAAATTTTATTTTTTTGGACAGTAAAAAAGAATGCTATAAGAGCACCATAACCAAAGTGTGGAACCAAGAGAATACTATAGTAATTGAGGTCCAAGACTACTGACAGCTTGGTGAGGGTTGGGACAAAAGTAAGCTCCACTTAAGCTACTATAGGCATAAACTGGAGGTTAGCTAAGGTAAAGGAGATAGATCTTAAAGGTAGTTTGTATTCCAATTTATGTTCCAATTGATAGCTACGCTTGGAATAGTGTGATGAGAGAATCTTGTGGTTATGATAATTTGTTTTATCTACGAGATTGTGTTCAATGTTTGCAGATCTCATGTTTCATTTCCAAATATCCTTAAGTTTCTTTCTTTTCAAATTTGTATGTCATGATGCAATTGAAAGAAAGTTTGAATATGATATCATTATCTTTGTTATTATAGGAAACTTTTGAGGCCCATTCAACTATTCTCTACCAAAGAAGCACCTTACAAAATTTGCTGTACAAAAGTTGATTTTTTTTCCCAGACTTGCTGAGAGAAAGAGCTGTTGAATAGGAGGTAATTAAGGTTCTCTCTTGGTTGCATAGTCTGCATAATTAGTTATAAAGGATGTTACATTTTAATTTGTCCAGAGCGTTTAGTTTTTGGTATATAGCTAGCAATAATACAAAAGAGACTTTAGGGAGATTGCATATGAACCAAGTTTAGCCTATGTCACTCTCTAATAGTTTCTAGAGAATAGTTCATACATAGTCTATTTATGAATGCACTAGTTTTGTGTCTATGCCATATAATCGAGTCTTCCAATCTTGAATTGGGGTTGTACATTGCCTGGTTGTTCATGTACGTAGAGAGGCCTTTTAAGTTACAGCTCCAATTATTTCCTTGGATGATCACTTTGACTCTAGCATTTTCAGGCATATATATTTGTTGTTTTAGTAACTTCGAAGCTTGCATTATGCCAATTGTTAAAACCAAAATCATTTTGAATTACCATTCCCAGTTCTGCACCTTATTTTATTGCAAGTAGTGCTTCCGAGCTTGACGATTTGGAGGAATATCCAGGAGGAATCTGACCTAGGTTCAATTGTGCAGAAGTTGTTGCCTTTCAAGAAATGTGTATCTGGAAATTAAACCTAAAAGGACTCTTAATTAGTGAATAACTTCCAAATTCTCTTAGCCAAAAGCATTTTGTTGATGGCTTTTATGGGAACAATGCTTAGTTGTCCATTTGCTTCTAATGGACATCCTTAGCCCATTTAACCTTAGCTGGTACTATGGAAGAGACTTTCCCTGACTATAGAAAGTCCTTGAAGATCTTTTCTATAGTATTGGATGAGCTGATAGGTAGGGAAAGTTTGTGTCTTTAGAACACATCAAGATTGTTGAGAATAGATGTTATTAGTTGAAGTCTTCCAGCATATGAAAGTGAATTATTTGAGCAACTGCTTATTCTTTTGTGTATCAGGTCTAAGACAATCTTTATAGGAAATAATTTTGATTGCCGTAGGTACTCTTAAGGTATTTTAGAGATGGTTGTTGCATCTTGAGTCGTGTAATTCGAAAGATGTACTGCTTGATTAGCTCTCTCTGTTGAGACAAGTAAGCAACTTTTGTTTTGTTAATAGCAAGACAACATATTTGTAAACAAAGTTAGGGAGGACATTAGATTTTAAATTGATTTAGAGTTTGCTCCACAAACATATAGACTACATCAAAGACTAAGTTCCTTACTAGGTTCCAAAGACTTATAAAAATATAAAGCATTGAGCCCATCTAGTCCAAGTGCTTTGCTAGGTTTCATACTGAAAAGACCCTGACAAATATCCTCTCTAGTGAATGGCCTAGTAAGGGAAGTTGATGAGTTAGGAGCTTCGGATTGTAGGAGATCACGCATATTCTATTAAAAGTAAGATTTACTGAGTTTTGATGCTCTGCCCAAGCAAAAGCCGAGAATTCAATCCCAAAGGAAAATTAGTAAAAGCATGATTCCCCCCAATTCCCTTCTGTCCTATTTATAGAACTAGCCTTCCCATTGTAGTAGTAAACGTTTCTATCTAATTCTCTCTCCTTTCTGTTACAAATTCTCTTTCCTCTTTTCTGTCCACTAATTCTCTTTCCTCCTTCTAGAATAACCCAGTAAGGGTTTATTCCCTCCCTAGCTCGTTATCAGAAGTCTTGGTTGATGGAGTTTGAGTTGAATTCCTGGATTTCCTGTAAAGAGATAAATAAAAAAAAACTATTAGAGCAATTTCCTAAAAACTCCTTGAAGTAGTTGAACGTTGTAGTCTTCATTGCAGAGTGGTCTGATGTTTGAAGCCCTATATGACCTGTAAGGTTCATGAGTTTCGTGTTTCTTTTGCTGAGCAAAGCTTTGAAAAAATAGCTAAAGTTCTTGTCGCCATATTTAAGCCAAGGCACCATGGATTTCTACTTTATGGAAGTTATAGACCTCTAAGGCATTTATGAAAGAGGTTAATGCATGTTTCTTAGCTATGTGCAATAGGTATCTTTGGTACTGGTATAGAGGCTGACCTAAGCTTGTTAAAGGGGTTCTCTGGTGCTTTTAACGTCCTTTTGAGTGTCATTCAAATTTCTTCTGAGCTCTTTTAGTTCTTCCTTGGTTGCTTAAAGTTTCCTTAAACAAGTGAAAGTTTTGTAACCCATGATGTTAGCCCTCAGACTTTGATAGATTGCTTTCTCAAATCCTTAAGAGCCTGCTAAATAATTATTGAATATGAAAGGGGCTCTTTTACTTACCAAATTTGTAGATAAATTGATTTCTATTGGAGAACGATTAGACCATAAGGGTTTGTTGAAGTGAGCTTTGCCAAAAGGAGAGGCCAATATATGGGAGGAGTTAATGAGGGCTTTGTAAAGCTTCCTTCTAATCATCTTTTCGCTTGTTTATTTGTTAGACCAGGTAAAATATGTGCCATCATACCTTAAAGTAGTTATATATGTTTGATGCATGGAGTCCTTTAAGCCATCAGTACAGTGCTTTAGATTGATATTGGAACCCGTTGATTTAATCGAATAGGCAATGGTATTGAAGTCTCCATGTACTGAGGGTCTTAGATGTTCCTCTGAGTATCTTTCAGATCATTTCATAGATATTCTCTTTAGAAAGAAAGATTAACCATATAGATTAATATAATTTGTATGCGTAGAGTAGATTGAGTTAGATGAGTATGTGGATTAGTTAATCTGTGTTATAAGAATTTAAGACTAAGGCTTCCTTAGGCTAGTAGGATGCAAAGATTCTTTATAAATTAGCAATTTACACTAGTTGATAGTAATACATGAACTAGTTTAATATGATAATAGTTAAGTCTTTAATCAGATTTCTATTTATTACATAAAAAGATAAATTTCCAATTTCTAATTATTATTCACATTTATGATAACTGACTTGATTGATTTTTATTATGATTAAAAAACTCAATCGGTTTGACTAGTTTAATTGTAAAAAACTTGAACTATTTAACTTTTTGATTTGGTTTTTAATTTTTTGGTTTGATTTACTTTGATAACTCTTGTTATTAAAAATCGACAAGTTTATTAAGTAATTGATTAATTTTTGTAAATTAATAAGTTCTTATAAATTAAAATAAATTGATAATTATT
>JANKYE010000005.1:19252702-19264962 GCA_032467995.1 Erythroxylum dillonii | reverse complement strand
GTTGTATTATGGAACATTTTGTAAGCATGTATTTCATGATGTAAGTACATTATGGACTTGTGTATTTGAATTGTTGGGATTGGATATGAATGGAAATTTTGTATGATTATATTGATGGTGTTATAGATTCTGGACGGGAGGCCCGAGGATACTGAATTGTGATTAAGATTTATGAAGTGTTAGCTATAGGTGTGTGTTTTGCTGATATTGGGATACCGGACGGAAGGTCCGATGACTTTGTGTGATTGGGTTTGGTTTTTAGAAGTGTGTTTTATTTTTTTTAGATTTTTGGGCTATATGAAATACAACTGTTATGCTGCCCAATTTTGTTAAATTGGGTATGGTTTGGTTGTGAATAAGAGTTGTATGATTGTCTTATGACAAAGGAAAATTTGAATAAGAGTTTAAGGATGAGAGAGTAAAATATGCATGATTAAGAGAAAGCAAGTAATTTGGGTTTCTGTTTGAGGATGAAATTTCTAGTTGGGAAATTTAAGTACTTGCATAAGATTGAATAAAGATGAGCAAAAAAAAAACTTAGACCGATTTTCGGATTGGATTAGTCTTAGGGTTTCCAACGCGACGCTTCCTAAAGTCTTTTCTAAAATATTCGTTCGTGGATGTTGGAAATTGATTCAGCTCGATCGAACCTTTTGTTTGTTTCGATTTGATTTGATCCGTTTATTTGCTTCGTTTTCGGTTTGCTTTCGATTTCTTCGCTTCGGTTTTATCCGAGTTTCTGTTTTGTTAAGAAGGTTGGGTTCCGGAAACGGGTCCCAACAATTGATATATGTATACATATTTTTTTTGTGTAATGATGTGCTTGTCTTGATATATGATGACACGGAGGATTGTTGTGGTATGAGCTACTTGGTGAGCATTATCAGACTATGCGCGCAATGAGTCAATTAGTCAAGTATAGATTTAGCATAGTAATTGATCCATTGGTGAATCCATTGATTAAGATATGAGACAGTTGGGGTAGTTTTTCGAGCTTGCTCTCATACGCCAACCAATATTTATACATAATATGGTGACATGATTGTGGTGGGTTGGTTGAGCTTGCTCTTGAACAACAATCATAAAGTAGTGAAGCTGTGGCGGTTCGGTTAAGTGTGACTCTTAGACAACATTCCACTATATTTGGACCAAGTGACCCTTGTGGAATAAGAGAGGCCCTATGTCTATATTCTATAGGTAAAAGGCATGTCATAGGGTCCTTATTAGTCCTCTACTATTATTTGTGATTTGTGATTGTACTGATTATGTGACATGATATTAATATGGGAAATTCTTGCATGTTTATAAACAAAATCATTATTGTTATGACATTGCATTTATGGATGTAATACATTATAAATATCTACATATATGTATCATTTTTGAAATCCTTAAGAGTGCATAACATAATCATAGTATTAATTCATTTACCGTGGTCTAACTCCCCTAAACTATTTTTAAGACCTTCTTTTTAGATCTCTTTTAATAGAGTAATTCATCGTTCTTCTTCCTTTCTGACAATTCGATATATATTTGTTGGTGACCTTTGACTCTAGAGCCATAGTAGTCTTGTATATATTGGATTTCACTTGTATTAACTATCTCAACGTTGTAGCACATTAAGTATTGTATATTATTAGAACTATTTGATTGTTATCAGTATGAGTTTGATCATTTTGAAATCTCATCTCTATTATGGATATTAGGATTTGATGACATTTTAGGTTTGCTAAAGGTCCAATAAACCTTAAATTTATGGTTCTTTCAGCACCAGTCACGATCTAAGATTAGGTACATGACATAAACATTGAGGGAATGGAATCTTCGGTAGATATGATAGAGGGGCTATGTAAGGAGGGTACTCATTCTTCCCTTTATATAGCGCCCCCTTACCGTAAGGTACACACCGGGATGCCCGAAGGTCATTCCGGTACATATCCTACGATAAGGGTGGGTTACGTTCGATCATTACATTCACTCCATATGGCATCATATCATTATTCACTTATAAAGCATCATAAGAAAATCACAGTATTTTTAAAACCAACTTTTCCTTATTTCATTTCTCAAAATTGAAAGTCTCCATTGTGTCTTTCAGCCTTTACTACAAGTACATCAACAAAATCTAGTACAAAAGTACTATATGAATGAGGAAGATATGTACAATCTAACTAAGCCATCCAAAAATCCCAGTTGACCGACCTTTGAGTCATGACTTCTCTTGCTAAATCACAATCTACACGGCGATAGAGCCTCTCAGTAGCTAGAGTCATCTCTTGGTCCTGAAAAGACAATGTTGCAATTTTGGTGAGTTTTGTGAACTCAATGAAGTAACCATCATCGATGGTTCACTCAATTCATGCAACACACCAATTCACATAACAATTATTTCACAACTTTGCACTTTACATAAGTATCACATTTTCACGTAAGTATAAACAATTCTGTATTTCGATCAATCAAACACTCTTAACAAGATGCATAAGAAATGCTTATGAGACACTTTTTTATAGTTATTACGTTGTTGTGACCGAGTGCCTGAACTGTCCCATATAGGGTGCATTAAATGTTGAGCCTAAGGCTCTGAGCCATTTTTGAACTTGAGACTCAGTTTCACTCGTTGAGCTTTAAGCTCTAATCGATGGCTACTCTGGTAACAATTGCCATTATCTGATCATGCATTCATGTATGGAATGCATCTATCACGGTCAATCATATTATATCACAACACAATTAATTCTTCACATTCACATTCAAGAAACACTTCAATATACATTCCATAATTCGCAGTCATCGGACCTTCTGTCCAGAATCCACATTCCAATCACTTTCATTTATTAGTCAAAACATAAGCATAACAAAATAATAATTGAGAGAAACCGTCTAGGTTACTCACCAACTGCTCCCGAAGCTAGTGCTTGAATGTTTCGGCAACGTCTATGGGTTGACATTCCAGTTGCCCTCTATATCAAATAACATACACATATATCACAATTTGTACAATCATTGGTGTTTAATAATGCACATAAATGAAATGAAAGATATACAATGCATGTTCATGACAATCCCGGGTATCAATCCATCACAAAATCATGCTCATAACAAAACTCATCTTTTTTTCCAAGTCACACTTTCGGGTTTACTATTCTCATTAAAATCAGAAAGTGAAGCTGAAGTAATTTGGTCATACTCTCTTCAAGAAAAGTGTTCCTCTATGTCTTATGATTCCATTGACACCAAAATCAATCAATTTGGTTCAGTAGATCGGAAGATATACCTCAATCACTTTCGGACTGTTCTTAAGCAAAACCAATTTACTATGTACAACTTCCATCTAGAACTTTAACACCTTAGAGACTGAATCAAGATTCAGCTTCCTCATATGATTTGTATCCCTATTTCTCTAGTTTACTGCAAATGAAAAATCATCTCATTTGGAATCCTACAGGCCCAAATATAATCAAAATATTGAAGTATGCTAAGTAAAACTAATTCCATTTACACTGTTTTAACAAACTCCCATAGTTTCCTTTGATCAATATTTTTCAATTCAACACCAATTACTTCAAATTTTCATGGAGATATAAGAAAATGTGTTAGGAACCTATTGCTTCAAGAATCAAGTCATTTAGAGGTCTAGAGAAGAAGTTATGATCAAAAGAAGCAATCAAGTTTATGTCCTCACTCCTAATGAACCTATGTTGGCGCGATTGCCATAACTTTCACAACAAATGTTGGATGGTCTATTTTTTGGACTATTTGAAGGAATACTTCTAGATCTACAACTTTGATGAAGACCACAAAGTGAGATTCGGCCTCTAATAGGGTCAAAAGCGCAATTTATTGTAGTTATCCTGAGAATGTCTGTTTAACAGACATTGTTGAGTTTAAGGGTGCTTTTTCACCCCGAGAAGGTTCATTTAACAGATATCCATGTCTGTTTAACGGACACACATTGGCTTGGGGGTGTTTTTACGCCCGAGAAGGTTCGTTTAATGGACCTAATGTCTATTTAACGGACATATGTCACACAAACTCCCTCCAAAGCCTCTCCCAAGGTTCCTACACTCATCCTAACATCATATACACTCATAATCTTCTCAAATTCACCTCTTCTAGCACAAAACCACTTCATAACAACTTAAACGCCAATTAGATTTCATTAAACCCTCAACTCTCAACTCATTTCATTCATCATACCCAACTACATCTTATCATTCCAAATCTCTATCCTTTTTCCATAACATAACTTATTCCTATATACCAAGCACTTCATACTCAAAATTCATCATTTCAAGTTGATGACTACTTCATGTACACCTCAAATTTAGCTCAAAATCATCCATACCCATTTCATATTCTCTATTTGTTCATAAACACCCAAAATGGAACACAAGCATACATATTCATCCACAACTTTTGCTGCACTCAATTTCCTAACTTCATGTCAAGATTTGGGACTCTTAAAGACAAAATTTCAATTCAAAGTCTTCATAAGAAGTGTAGCCAAATGCATCCAGTTTAATCCTAACTAAAAATCTTCTCAATTGAACAACTATAGAAGAAGTTATGGATAATACATTGAAGCATACTTAGAGATCATATTGCTGCAAAATTTTTCTAGATTTTCAAACTTTCAATATTTTACATCTAACTAATCTTCTAACTAATTTATCTCTTCCATTACATTTACTCATCATTATCTATCCAATTCACTTAGTATATAAATCACAAATAATTCAAGACCTCAACTTGATCATTAACCTAAAACAGAGCATATAAACTTAACCAATTTTCTAAACTTATCCAAACACCACTTTGAAAATCATTCAATCTCCAAACCTCTGTATACCCTTACATGGATTATTACTCATCCTACATATCTAAAAACAAGACATGAACACAAATTTTTGGATACCCATGACACATACATAAACCTTGTAAAATCAAACCATCAAAATTTTAGCTTAAATTAACCATACCCATGACATTTAAAGCAAAACTTACTTGATTTAACTTCAATTTCTTCAAGATCTTCAAGAATACCACAAATCCCTAACTCAAGTTACTCATCATTCTAGCTTAAATTAACCATACCCATGACATTTAAAGCAAAATTTACTTGATTTAGCTTCAATTTCTTCAAGATCTTCAAGAATACCACAAATCCCTAACTCCCCATACAACCCACGTTCTTCATCTTTAAAAGAGGTAAAGGTGGGTTCCTCAATAACAAAGTGAAGAAGAAGAAGATGGTAGCAAATATTGGTGGTAAATGGAGGCAAGACAAGCTCCAATGTTGGTTGGTGAGAAAATCGTAGATGGAGAAGATGAGTGGAGAAATTTCAAGAGATGAGAGTAAGTGGATAAGGTGTAAGACAAAAATTAAAGAAATGGTCTTGAAAATTGAGTAATTTCGTGGGTTAGGCGTAAGGTGTGGCAAGTGACAAGTCTCCTTTTATGGTTCCTCTTTGGTCTTTTATTAAACCAGTCCATTTGTCTCCAATTTTTACTCCAATTTTCTCCCAATTTTCAATGACACTTGTCAATAACTCCTGAAGTCATTTATCAAAAATTCCAATGCTATTTGACAGTAAATTCTACTACCATTTATCATTTATCTTGTCACTTGACATTTTTCCTAGTCCAGAAATTATCCCAAATTTTTAGAAAATTTCTTAAAATTCTCCAAAAATTCTAAATTAGCAACTTGACACTCAAATCAATTTTCAATACCAATAACCCACAATTCTAAAAAACAATCACATTATTAACAATTATACCCGGAATGTCAATCAATGCATGTACATTGATTTTCATGTGCAAAAAGTTCATTATTCACATATATGTGTATTTCACAATATGCATGAGCATGCAAATGCATTTCTAAACTCTTATTCTTCACTTATATTTACTATTCTAACCTTCCCATAGATAATGGAATGTTACAACCTGCAAGTATACTGATCGTATTTTGTAGTATCAAAAGGTATTAATCCCATAAGGAAATAGATAAAACTAAATGAACCTAACTTTGTCTAAAGTATTAGAATATGGCTTGGGTAAAATAATGAAAGAAATTAAAACAATTAAATAAAATCAAGCAAATAAATAAATAACAATTGATTTGCCTAATTGAATTAAGGTTGATCAAAGATGATTGCTTAGGATTTATTCTTTCATTATTTTGTTCCCTTAATGATTATTGATCCAATTATGTGTCGATCCTAGATTTCTGAAGGGATTGATTACTCTCTCCCAAGATCTAATCAATTAACCCTGATTGAATTCAAAATTCCAAATTTTGCAACCTTTTGATTCACAAAACTTCCTATTGTTTCAATTAGATATGAAGTTATTTATTGGATAATCAAGTTCTCACACAAGATCTCTCTTCAAATGATCATTGATTGGATAATTGTGTGACTTATTAAATCACCAACTCTTGTTGCATAATCTAATTTGATTACTTTTGACTCACTCTCTTGATTTATTGTTAAAGTATGAAATGTACAATTATCACAACATCATAATTTTGTATTAAATCAATAAAGATCAAAGTCACAAAATAACTTCCTTATGAAACATAATATAGAAATTAAAAACACACGAATGTAATAAAAATCTGATAATTCGAGCTACACATCAAGTTTGATGAAAATAGCAAAAGGAAAGAAAGAAAAACTCAGTTTGGAGCTTGATTTGGAAAACTGGAATTCTGGAAGTTCTTGTTGATATCCCTTGTTTGATTTAATTTCGTAAGATGGCGGTTATTTTTTATAGTCTTCTTAATGTTCTTAATATATGTCTTACGGTTTTAGGGGTGTAACTAGGGTTTCCCCCCTTTGATAGGTTTCGAAAATGCCCTCGAATCCTAAAATAGAGGGAAAAAATCAAGCTTTGGAAGCCTATGTCATAATTGGACTATGGAAATTTTGCTTTTATCACGATCATGACCTTGCCCATAATGCTCCATGCTTGTCCAACATCTTCATTCTCCAAATTATCTACTCTTCAACACTAACAAACACATCAAACACCTCAAGAAACATAAAATTAAGATTAAAAATATGCTCTAAAACACATAAACACTTAGACGATAAGTAAATACTCACATGAACACAATTCTAAGCCTATACACTCAACAATCATATAATAAACACCTATAAACATACTAAAATACTTATCAAAACGTAATATAAACTATACCTATCATAGTTGTAGCTAGTATTGACAAATACGGATCAATCCCATGAGGACTATGAGAACTAGTAGTTACTGTTATCCTATTATCTAGTGTACGAAATCGGTTTTTATTTTTAATCTAAAAGAAAATAAAGTAAAGAAAGTAAAATAAATGGGCAACAAGATTGGATAAGAGAATTAAGGAAGCACTTAGTAAACTATTGATATCAGAAAATTAGTATATAGGTTTCGAATCCCCTTAAAACTCTTAATAGATTGATCTTTTATTATACAATTGTTTTTTTTTATTTATTAGATTATAAACATTCCTGTAGTATGCTAATAACTAACCTTGAGTCTAACAACAACTAATCTAAAGGTTCTCAACCAAATTACTCAGGTTAAATTTTATGGGATTACTTTACCAATTTGTGAATTCCTCTATTAGGTTTGACCTTAATCTGAAAGATTTATGTCATCCTATCTCTAGGGTTGTAATCAACTCCTTCCAATTTACTGAATATCTATTCATAAATAGGATTTCTGAATCTCTATATATGAAATCAAGTTATGATATAATATTTCGTATCTATTAGAACATAAATAAAACACATAATCAGCACACAATATGTCAATCAAATCACTCGCATTAATAAAAGAATCAAAACGTTGTTAAAGTATAACCATCGGGTTCATCTAGCCTAAACAATAACAAGACGTTTAGCTACATACGATAGAACACAAAATCAAACGTAAACTAAAAAAAACGAATAGAAAATAGAGGGTTCATAATTCTAAATCTCCCTTTCAATCTATTGAAGGTTCTTGCAAGGTAGAGGCTTGATCTTGTGTTCTATTGGATATTTCAATGATTTCTTCATGTTTTCCCCATTCCTGGATCAATATTGTCACTTTTGGACCTTCTCCACATCTGGAATCGTCTCCAAAAAGCTGCTCACTTTATTTGAGGTTGAACACACCCTTTTATATTGAAATTTAGGGCCCTAGGGAGACACACGGGCTAGTGCACGACTGTGCATAACCTAAAATCTCCCAAATTTGCAAATCTACATGGTTTGAGAAAAGTACACAGGCTGTTGCATGCTTATACATCCCTTCGGTGCTTCAAATCTTCATTTTATGCCATGTTTTCATTTGATTGCTTCTCCTTTAAGTCCATGAAGGCAATTATTCTCTATAAACACACTTGAAGCAAACTTGGAGCAAATTAAGTACCAAATATACACAAAAGTATAAAATATCAAGCAAAAAAATATCAAATATGGTGTATAATTATGATCAATTCTACATTTATCAAACATCCCCACACTTAAGCTTTTTCGTGTTCTCAAGCAAACCATAATCAAAATTATAAATCTTACAAAATCAATCCATCATCAATCTCGATTTGTCTATTCATACTATACATTATCATATCCTATTGAATCAAATTAAGATATAATTGGAATCAAATATCATAAAATTAGCTTTCTAATTCAATATTAATAATGATCACCTCAATAATCGTATTGTAATCGAAAGCATTACTATTTACACCCTCATTAAGATTTCAATCAATGCACTCAAGTGTTTAGGGTGAAAAGTATTAAAAAAGCTCTCAATCAATGCATAGTAGAACTTCTACCATATGCTTGGAATAATATCACATCTCCACCACTTATGTATAAACTAAAAACAAAAATCAAAAGTTCTTTATAAGGTTATAATAGGGCTTAGGTATGGTATGGTTGAAATAATAAAAATGGTTGAATTGAAGAAAATTTAATACAGAACATATTTAAAAACTTCTTTACAAATACACATACACCCTTTCATTATAACTCTATTGGCACCATAAACTTATTTATGATTTTTTACTCGTATAATAACTTTTTTTACAATAATTGAGTATTCAGTGCCATAATTAAAGAAATAATGGACCTTTCAAAAATTTCAAGTCTCAACAAGTAAATAATCTAAATAACCTTCAAGGTTCAAAACAATAAAAAGGTTTTCAAATAAAAATAGGATAAAGGTTAATGTGTGGGTTTAATCAATGAAAAATACTAAGGCTCAACTTGGTTATTCCTAAGGGAAATTTTATGGGTGTCGTAATTATTAAAGCAATAAGCTAAAGCAAGTTGTTGAATCTTCCTAAAGGATAATTTTATGGGGATTGTAATTGTCCAAGAAATAGGCTAAAGCAAGTTGTTGAATCTAAGTGCCTTCATCAAGTCAATGCTTTTAAATTAACAAACATAGTCTCAATATGCATAATAAACGCAAGTTCTACGATCATCCTACTATACATGATAACACACATGAAAGAAAGAAAAAAGCTTAAAAATTTTAAAAATTTTGCTCTTAGACTCAAAAGCTTACGAAAAAGATAAGTATTATGTGTATAAATAATATGCAATATCATTCAACTTGATCATCTTCATGAATATTAAAATTATGACTTACAAAAGTAATTTTATTCTAACTTTCATCCTTTTGTACGCTAATTCAATCAATATTCAATAATGAAACACAGTATTTATGGACAAATTTCAACCAATTCAAGATATTAGTTCATAAAATTTAATAATCAAGATTATAATAAACTTAAAGAAATCATTAAAAATTTATTAAACCCTTCCCCACACTTAAAGTTTTACATTGTCCCCAATGTATGCAATGTATATAATAAGGAAAAGATTTTAGTGGCACAATCTTGAATATGATTATTTTTGTTCTGATTTTTTATCCATCCAATAATAGACCACATCCTTGCAAAATATAAACAAGAAAGGGATAAAAATAACATGAAAATAATGTAACATAAAATAACATGAAATAAAATCCTATATTAACACATAAAATAGAATCAAAACGAAATTAAGCTAAAACATATTCTTATTCATAGGTTGCCTCTTATACAATGCTTGTTTCAAGTCGTTAGCTCGACTTACCCTTTATGCTCATCTTTATCCTAGATCAATAATGAGTGGCTTGCTTCCACCCGTTTCTCTGTATGGGGGGTTTTGTAGCTTATAAGTAAGCCACTTATTGCAAAATAATAACAAGGACATAGTTTATCAAATTAGTAAAACCAATTAACTATAATAATGCTCTTTTTAATAACAAACTATTAATAAAGTAAGGGATAACAAAACTCTCTGAATCATTAGTTGACTCGAACAGTTTATCTTAGAGGCAGTAGGAACCTTTTGCACTTCAAGTCAATACCAACGCTTCATCAATAGTTTTCTTGTCTTCCTCAACCATCTCTTTCCATTCTTCTTCTTCTTCCTCTTCCTGTACCGAGGTTTATGGCTTATCTTCTTTAATTATCTCCTGCCACTTCTCTACTTCTTCTTCCTGGATGGAGGCTTCTTCATTTTCTTCTTCAGGAAGCACTTCTTGGAATGTTCCTCCATTTATGAAACTAACCTTTGTCTTTTCTTCACTCTTGAATTTATGTCTGTTAGCTTTCATTTCAGTCTGGAGTTCCATTATTTTGTCTGTGATACTCTTTTCTTCCTCCTCCTCCTCCTCCTCTTCTTTTTTTTCTTCTTCTAGGGGCACTTTTTTCCACTAAAGGGGATTTCCGTTCCACATTTGGCAGGGTTCGTTTCAGTAGTACTAGGAAAATTCCCTTCCATCTCATTAGATATTATCTTCGCCAGCTGGTCCATCTAATTCACCAAATTTTGTATATGAGCCTTTGTTTCCTGATGCCTTATGATTGATTCTTGAATAAAATTGGACATTATATCTTCCAGAGTTGGCTCGTTAAATGGAGGTGCTTGGTGCTGTAAATATTTAGCTAGAGTGTAATTGCTCCATATATATACATAAGAGTTGCTTCAGTCTAAATTATAGTTGCCCAATAAAATATACCTTGAGGTTGATTGTACATGTTCGGTCGCTCATATATATAAGTTGGTGTTTGAAAGTTATGATTGTAGTAATTACTGTCACCAATGTCACAACGTGGCCTAGATATCGGTAGAGCCTTTGAAGACATGTGAGAACACCTCTCTCTCCGATATAGTGATGTTACATACTGTAAAAACAAATTGTAGCTTCCATAAAAGTATTGTCTTCTCCACCTTTCCATTGTGAGTTATGACTATGACAATGAATTTTAAATCCTACAATAAACCACAAACTCAAGATCGTATTGAGAAATTAAAAAGATAATTAACCTTATAAGCCACAAATATAATACACTAAAATAAAATAAAAATAAAATAATATACAAAAATAATGACTAGAGTAATAGCATTCTAGTGTTCTTAATATCAAAGTCCTCGGCAACAACACCAAAAACTTGATTACTTTTTCTGAGTTAGTCAATTATGAAATAACCACAACTGCATGGGGTAGTTGTAGCTAATACCGACATGTAGCATCCCATCATCGATGGGAAGGGTAGAATAGTCACTTGTAATGGTTTTCGAGTGCTTAGAAACACCGTTACATGTTCATGCATAATCTCATATCCGCATACATGTGAATAGTACATTTTTGCACATGCAAATGACTGTACATGCATTCATGACATTTCTTGATATATTTGTTAATAAATGTGATTGTTGTGAAAAATGTGATTTGTGTGCTTGAAAATTAAGTTGGAGAGGGTCATTGAGGTTTTAAATTTGTTAGTAAATTTTAGAGAATTTTTTTCTGAAATTTCGGGATACTTTCCGAACTAGGAAAAATGTCAAGTGGATGAATAAGTGTTTACCGGTAGTGGAAATGACTGGCCAATGGCACTGGAAAATTAGATACATGATTTTAGGATTTATTAATTTAATCCATTGGAATTTGGGGAGAAATTGAAGTAGAAATTGGAAGTGAATTGGAAAGAAATTAGGTGAGCATGTAAAAAAGTGACATGTGTGTCACTTGCCTAATGATGGCCTATGCAAGTGCACAGGTTTAGTTGCAGTAATCAAGTGTCGATCCACAAGGACTAGGTCAAATTACTAAATTTATTCCCCTTAAATTTGCTAAGCAATCAATTAAGAAAATTATGTTGTTAAGGAAATTGCAATATACGATAAACGGAATTTTCGCTAATATTC
>JANKYE010000005.1:19229971-19240732 GCA_032467995.1 Erythroxylum dillonii | reverse complement strand
TATTCGTGAAAATGGAAGGGAATCACTAGATATAATAAAGAAGATAAAGTTGAATGATCTAGGTGATCTTGAAGAAATTGAGATAACATAAGCTATCAATGGAAACTCGCCAAACCATAACTCTCTAAAGTTTGGGAACCAACGAGGAGGAGGTTTGAAACTGAAAATATAGTGAAATTATGAACACTAAACAAGATTCATAAGAAGTAATGATATAGGCAAGCCTCGACTTTGATAAGAGAGTAAAAGTTCCAAAACCTTAACAAGATCAATAGAATGAGTTAATAGAGATCTCTAATAAATTCCAATAGCATTAAAATTCTTACTAGGGTTGTTCCTATCATTTTATATTGCTTGTTCAAAATTTAGAAAAAAAACCCAATAAATCGACAATATACTTAAGTTTATATATTTGTAGGAAATATAAATGACTCAATTTATAAGTCTACATAATCAACCAAATATTAAATGATCATAATATCAGCTAATAATATCTTACAAATATTATTAACAATAAAATAACTAAAAAAGTAACAGTAACAATAAAATAGCAATAACAACTGGTTCCGTCTGATTTTGATGGGGCTGGACGCCATTGTTTGGAACCATGAGTCCGGTGATCTTAGCTAGGGAATACCTGCAAAACAATAAAACGCACACTGGGGGTTGATTAACAGTAGGCCCCTCCGACGCTCAAGTTAGTCTTTTTGTACGGGTTTTGGTAGCTATGACTAGAAAACAACAGGGTTCTAATGTCGTACCTGTATCATGGCAAAGTAGTACCTTATATATGGAATAGCTGCTAGGTTTAGGTCTTTGCATATGCATGGGAGGTTACCACCTGCGAATGGGTCGTGGACGCGTAGACCTGGGCCTGGGCCTAGCACTGCCGACCTAACCAACAACAATCAAACAACAATATTAAGTTACAAAACACTAAGAAAATTACACTAAAAAATACACAAAGGATCATGATTTATGAAAAACAATTTTTTCGTGCATTTCTAGATGCAAAATTATTAATAATATTATCAAGATCAATATTGTCCAATATAACCTTCTTAAGACATAACATAATTAAACCATTCAACCTTTCTTGTGACATTGATGACCTCAATTAGGTTTTCAATAATTTTAACTTTGAAAAAATTCTCTCAGCTAATGCTACAGTTACAGGTATAATCAATAGAATTCGATAAGCAATTGAAACATTTAGGTAACAATCTCCAGCTTTAACAAATACTAAAATTTCAACTGATGACATTAACTCATTTGACAAAGTCATTTATAATACTTTTAATTCAGAAAAAAATCATTTAAATCTACAGTTGACACATTATCATGAGAAAAAGTCGTCGTAAAATTATTGCAACATTCTCTTAATTTGTTATCATCTAATAACTTCAACTTGTTTGAATCAAATAAGAATCTAAAAATATTGTCAAATGTCGTTAATTGTTTAAATCTATTCTTTAACGAAGTAATTGTCATATCCACAACAACTAGAAAGTAATTAACTTTGAAAGAATCATCAGCTGATTGTATTTCTCCATTATGGTTAATTTCTTCTAATTGTCTTTTCCTAATAATACAACGTCTAATTGGAAATGTAGGCTCTATATTCATCTTAAACGCAAGACTTTTGGCAATATTCATACTAAAGCTAAACCCTTCATCTCTATATTTCCCAAAAAATACCATCACGCCTTCTAATTGCTTTATGGTAGCATTAATGCACATAGATTTAGATTGCAACCTTTTACTTACCATATTAATAGCGAATAAGATATCGTACCAAATAACCATATCAAGTAAAAACTCAAAACTCTCAAGTACAATAAGCAAGCTTTCTGCTTCACTCTTTGACTTGGCATCATCACAAGATCTAGATAATTCCATCAAAGCCAATCTTATTTGAGGAGCTTGAAATCTAATAACTTTAACACTTTTTATTCGACTCTCCCAACGAATGTTGGACAATGATTTCATAGTTAAGCCTAAAATATTATCAAGCAAAACCTTCCACCTTTTTGGAGAACTTGAAAATAATGCATATATATGTTGCACAGCTCTAAAAATGAAACAACTTTAACACAAGAATGTTCCATATCACTAACAATAAGATTAAGATTATGACAGCACATGGCATATATAATGCTCTTGGATTTATTTCAAGTAATCACTTTTGAACCCCCTTCGTGTTTTCCCTTCCTATTAGAAACATTGTCATAACCTTGACCCCTTACATTATAAACATTAAGATCAAGAGAATTAATGCATTCAATAATTCATTAAAAAGTCCCAGTCTAGATGTGTCATCTACCTTTAAGAACTCCAAAAAGTACTCCTCTATTTTTATTTTTTTTATTTAACATATTCACACATCGTACTAATAAACTCATTTGTTCTTGATGACTCAAATATGGGGTGTAGTCAAGAATAATATAAAAGCATTTTGCCTCTTTAATGATCCCTATGATAGAACCTCTAACACTATGAGCCAACAGAGAAATCAACTTATTTTGAATTTTGTGACCAAGATAATGATCATGAATTTCATGATTTTGATTACATCTAACATGATCTTGCATTATCACATCAAATCAAACAATCATCTCAATCAATCATAAAATATTACCATTACCATCTTGGTAAAGTTTCTCATTGGATCCTTAAAAAGCTAAATTATATTTAGCAAGACATTTCACAACAGAAACTATTCTTATCAAAACTTGTCTCCAACGTTCTTTCTCCTTTGTAATTTCTTGTTGCAAATCTTTATCAACTGTTTAATTTTTGCTCAATCTTACTCTTAATTCATTTCAGGTTCTCATATTAGTCATATGCTCAATGCAATTCTCGTGTTCTTTGAATCTCTCACTAAGCTGCTTCCAATCTCTAAATCTGTCATTTGCTAATCCACTTTGTTTGTTAGTATATTTGAACAACTTACAACAAAAACAATATACTTTATCTACATGTTTAGAATAAACCAACCATTTTCTATCGCTAATCTCTCCATTACTCAAATTTCTATAATAATAAGAATATGAAAAATGACAAGAGGTATTATCTAAAGGAACCATAAGATTCAATTCTCTTACATGCCCTTTTTCAACTAAAATATCCCTTGCTTTATTATCAAGATTATCCCAATTTCTAGGATCATAAATGTCCAATATAGGGCTTACTTGCTCATCTACCTTTAAATTTTCTAAAGTGGATGCATTTGGTACATGATCATGCTCACTTAGATTTCTAATATTCTCGTGAATATGAATCTCATCACTTAAGTTTTCCCTATGTTGTTCAAAATCACCTTCTCCTAATTCCTCGGGACTCTCACTAGAGGAGCCTACTCTTTTAATAAATTTATTAGTTGCTCCTTTTGGGATTGTATGAACTGTGCTACTTGTTTTCTTTTTTTCCTTTTTTCACTTCCAGACAAATACTTTTTAAGAAACATAATATAAACCAATTATAAGACAGTTAGATTAGAAAAAGAACAAAAGCACCTGTATGAAACTAGAAAAAGTATACAGGCACAACCGAACTCCAGTAGCTTCACAATATATCACAAAGATATATAAATGGTATTACATCTGTGATAGAGGAAAAAATAAATAACAAAATTTAATATATAATATTAAAAATAAAAACAAAGAACAAATTTTAATGATAGAGACACTAATTTCTAAAAATACAAGAAATTAACATACTTAGGAAATAAGTTAATATAAAGTCCACGTTAATGACAAATTACAAATTAATTATAACATATTCAAATATTTAATAAGCTAAAAATGCATTAAAAATTAGAAACTTTACCTTTAAATTATACTCAGAACTCAGAAGACAGAATCGTAAAATGTTTTGCTACTAATTTTGTTGTTAGAGTACATTAAATACATATATTGATAAAGATAAAGAAATTAGAAGGTAAAAATACACCTAAATATTTCAAAACTTTTTATAAACATGACATGTTAACTTAACCACAAAGTTAACTTATCAATCTTGGAACTTCACAGCTTCCACCAACAGCTTCCAGCCTTCCATTAACGTTTAACTCTTTGAAAACATCAACAACACCAATGCTAAAATCATTTATTACTACCTCTCCATTAAATACATTTAATACTACCTACGGCCTACATAACGTTTGAGCCTTAAGGCTTTCTCGTTGGGACTTGGGAATAGCACAAGACTGATATAGTGATATTGCCGCTAATCTTGAGACTTTAAAGGACTGATATAGTGATATTGTAGCTGTGGGAGTCGAGGTCATAAAACAAAACATGGGATTAGGGCCCCCTTTTTATAGTGGGCCCTGGGCAGGGGTAGGCATTCTTACCAAGAAGAAGATATTTCAAGAAAAGTTGACGATCTTGAACAAATTCCTTCCTTTACCTATGATAATTAGCAATTTTTTGTCACTTTAGTCACCCCAAAACCAAACATCAATATTAGGATCCAAATAGAAGCTATTAGCATACAAAATATGGATGAATAAATGGTCTCTAATAGCATGGAACATTAAGGGATTAAATTTTCCTAAAAAATAGCACGCTCTCAAAGATTATATGCTTTATAAGAATCCTATTTTGATTGATCTTCTAGAGACTAAAATAAAATCAAATATTCTATATAAAGGTTTATATTTTTTGGATAAGGAGTGGAATATGATTAATAACCACTCAACTCCCTTAATTGAAGCTCTAAAAGTTGGACTATGCGTGAAGGGTCTGATCGGTATTTTCTCAACATTTATACATAGAAGACATTGTGAATCTTAGATAATTCTAGTGGCAAGGCTAACTTGTAGGCTAAAGGCCTAATCTTCCCAATAATCTCATAAGGGCCTATGTATCTTAGACTGAGCTTGCCCTTTTAACCAAATCTTAAAATCCCTTTCCATAGAGAGGCTTTAAGAAATACTTTATCTCTAGCTTCAAATTCCATATCCTTTCTATGTACGTTCGTATAGCTCTTCATCCTATCTTAAACTGCCTTGAGTCTCTACTTCACTAATTTAATCTTGTCGACTGTAGCTTATACCAACTCAGGTCTTAGAAGTCTCCTTTCACCTTCCTCATCCCATCAAATAGGAGTTCTGCACCTCCTACCATATAAGGCTTCATAAGGTGCCATTTGAATTCTTGAGTGGTTGGAATTATTGTAAGCAAAATCAATTAAAGGTAAATGATCATCCCATGAGCCTTTGAAGTCCATGACACAAGCTCTTAACAGTGCCTCCAATGTCCATGTTGTCCTCTCTGATTGGCCATTAGTCTGTGGATGGAAAGTTGTGCTAACATGCAACTTGGTTCCCAAAGCCTCTTATAAGCTTTCCCAGAATCTAGAGGTGAACCTAGGATCTTTGTCTGAGACTATAGAACTTGGAATCCCATGAAGTCTAATTATTTCATTTACGTATTTCTTATCTAAGGCATTCAAAGAATATACTTGTTTAATTGGCAATAAATGTGCTGACTTGGTTAGCCTATCAACAATCACCCATGTTGCCTCATGCTTCCTGCTAGTCCTTGGCAATCCCATCAAGAAATTCATTATAATCTTCTCTCACTTCCATTTAGGAATAGACAAAGGTTTAAGCTTGCCGGTGTAGGTGCTTGATGTTCTGCTTTAACTTGCTGGCATACTAAGCATTTTCTAGCATAATCTACAACATCTTTCTTCATTCCTTTCCACCAAAGATGCTCTTTTAAATCTCTATACATTCTTGTACTCCCTGGGTGCATTACATAGAGAGCATTGTGTGCCTCATCAAGAATTTCATCCTTCAATTCTAACATATTTGGAATACATAATCTGTTACCTATCATTATCAATCCATAGTTTCTTACTTCTATTTCAGAGAGCTTACCATTTTTAATTTCTTTTATGAGCTTGCTCAAGTACTCATTTTGTTCATGCAATTCCTTAATCTTCTCATTCAACACTGGCCTTATTCTAAAATTAGCCAATATACAACCAGATTCGACTTACCTCAGTGTTACTTTAAGTTTGGCTAATTCCCCCAACAAGGGAAGATATAATGTCTCCACATGTGCCATAGTAGATTTTCCACTCAATGCATCCACTACTACATTATCTTTATCTGAGTAGTATTCTATCATTAAATCGTAATCTTTCAGTAGTTCTAACCACCTTCTTTGCCTTAGATTTAACTCTTTTTGGCCCATCAAATATTTAAGACTCTTGTGGTCTGTAAATACCTTGGTAGTGACTCCACATAGGTAATGTCTCCATGTTTTCAATGCAAAAATTATGGCAGCTAGCTCCAAGTTATGCGTAGGATAATTCATCTCATAGGGTTTTAATTACTTAGAAGCATAGGCAATCACTTTATCTCCTTGCATCAACAAACACCTCAATCCCTTCCTTGCAGCATCAGTATACACTATATATCCACCACTATTAGAAGGCAAGGTCAAAATTGGCGCAGTTGTGAGCCTGTTCTTCAATTCCTCAAAGCTTTTCTGGCATTCTCCTGTCCACACAAACTTCTAATTCTTCTTTGTCAATTTAGCAAGTGGGGCTGTTATCATGGAATAGCCTTCTACAAATCTTATGTAATAACCAGCTAAACCCAAGAAACTCCTCACTTTTGCTATATTCTTAAGTGCTTCCCTTTTAACCACCACTTCTATTTTTCTTGGATCTACATGTATTCCTTTTTCTAAAATTACTTGTCCAAGAAACACCACTTCTTTCAGCCAAAATTCACATTTATTGAATTTGGCATAAAGCTCTTTCTTTCTCAATATTTCTAAGGCAATCCTTAAATGTCCCTCATGCTCCTTATCACTCTTAGAATAAACCAATATATGATCAATAAAGACTATGATAAATTGGTCTAAGAAAGGCTTGAAGACTATATTCATTAAGTCCATGAAAACTGCAAGGGCATTCGTTAATTTAAAAGGCATGACTAAGAACTCAAAATGCCAGTATCATGTTCTAAAAGCATTCTTTAGCACATTGGACTCTTTTATTCTCAATTGGTGGTAACCTGATCTCAAGTCTATCTTGGAGAAAACTTTTACCCCTTGCAATTGATCAAACAAATCATTTATGTGTGCGAGCGGATATCTATTCTTGATAGTGACATGACTAAGCATCTTGTAGTCCACACACATTCTCAATGATCTATCTTTCTTCCTCACAAAAAGAACTGAGCTCCCTAAGGTGAAGAACTAGGCCTAATATAACCTTTCTCCAAAAACTCTTCTAACTGCTCTTTAAGCTCCTTCAATTCTGTCGAAGCCATTCTAGAAGGTGGAATTGATATTGATGTAGTGCCTGGGAGAAGCTCGATGGGAAACTCAGTTTCTCTAGGTAATGTTAGTCTTGGTAATTCCTCTAGAAAGACATCTAGGAATTCCATGACCACATGAATTTTTTTTAACTTTCTTCCATCTACCTTCGTGTTTACCATATATTCCAAAAATGCTTCACATCCTTTCCTCATCATTTTCGTTGCTGCCAGAGTCGAAATAATTCTAAGTGGGCTTGCTTTCCCATCTCCCATAAAAATAACCTTTCTACCTTTGTCCAACTCAAACTCTACTATCTTTTGTTAGCAATCTAGATTGGCATTATATTTTTCTAACGTATCCATGCCTAAAATCAGATCTAATCCCCCTATCTTTAATGGCATTAAATCTACCACTAATTTTTCTCCACCAATGTATGTCTCACAATCTCTATAAATTTGACTAATAATGATATACTGGCCAATTGGGGTGCTAACCATCGAAGGACTATCTAATGGGCTCAAAATTTTACCATGCACCATTTTATCTAATGGGCCCAAACTTTTACCATACACCATTCTATTTGATGAAAAAAATGAATGAGTAAACCCTAGATCAATTAGAACAATAATATCATCATTTAACTATTTAACTATACCAGTCACTACCTCTGGATTTTTTTTTTTGTCCTCTCTCATCATTGCAAACACCCTAGCTAATGTTTACCCCTGGGTCTTCCTGGAGGATTCACTTTCTTGGCTATCTCAGAACTTCCCACTTCGGTTGTAGTCTTGTGTCCCACAGTCTCAACCCTTTTTTAAGCTTGTATCTGAGTTCCCTCTTGTTTTGCATACTACAGGCACTCTCTACCCATGTGCCCTTTTTTCCCACAGTTAAAACAAGCTCCATTTAGCCTATAACACTCCCCTTTATGGAATTTTCCGCAATAGTCATATTTAGGAATGGATGGCTTATCCCCCTCTCCCCTTCTATTGCCTCCCACAGTTGAGGCTTGATGAGAAACAGTTCTCATCTGTTTGGACCTACTTGCATTGCTGCTCCTATCCTCTCCTGAACTGTTCTCTACCTTTTCTCTTTCTGTTTATAGTGCTCTTTATATTCTCTACATTCTCAACCCTTAACGCTGCTTTTACCAGCTGTTGAAAGTCACAAAAATTTTGTGCCACCACTTTTTCTCTTATGGCTAAATGCAACCCCACTTCAATCCTACAGCACTTAGCCGCTTTGCTCATCATAATCTCAACTGCATATCGGGACAGTTACGTAAATTTGTGCTCATATTCACTCACTGTCATCTCCCTCTAGGTGAGACTCAGAAATTTCCTTTGCTTCTACTAGATATATACCTCAGACAAATGTTTCCTCTTATAAGCAGCTAAGAAATCCTTCCATGTCAACACTAGTGGTTTTATCTAACTCCCCAGTACAATTTCCCACCAATGCAGAGCATCTCTCTATAGCAAGCTTGCGGCATATTCAACCTTTTCATCATCCTCACAGTCCATTTGCTCCAATATCCTTTCTGTCTTCCTCAATTATGTTTCAGCTTCTTTTGGATAAGTTGTTCCATAAAAATCCACTACCTCATACTTCCTAAGCTTATCAAACTACTTTCCTTTCTTAGCTGGGGTTGGAGCAGAAGTTTGCGATATCTGTCCCATGGCCTGGACAAAAGCCTGAGCAAAGGCATGGAATAGTCTAGGATCTAAGGGAGTAGGCACTTGCTCTTGCGAAAGAGGTGACTCATACGTCTGTGATCAAGAAGGCCCACCACAGTGCCCTATAGAAGCCTCAGTATTTCCTGGGGCTCTAGACTCATCAGTACCCTCCTCTTTTGGTAAAGAGTCAAGTGCAACTGATCCTTACAAAACTCCTAGTGTTTTTCTACGAGGTGGCATGTTACTCATTCAATTTAAACACTAACTATTAGCTTACGTTTCATTTTAATCTTATTGCCTATATGTATGTATGATATGCATGTCACTTAATGCAATCAATCAATTCAACAGTGCAAACAATTAATCACACATCATAATAATTTATACCACTACATGTTCTAATGAAATGGTATCACTTTTGCCCAAGCACAAGAAAATTTTTATGCTCAATTCATTCCATCACATATTCATACTTTCATGCTTATTATACATTTTCCTCTTTTGATTATACCAAAAGTTATAACATCTTTCAAGCAAAACATGATAATGAATCATAATACATTTTCCAAAAATCACAACAATTCAAAATCAAACAATTAAGTATACACACATAGGCAAGAAATTTTTTCCATCTCCATAATAACTATAAACATATTACCTACCCACCTAAATTGCTTGAAAATCCAAACTCAAGTTTGCCTTTCCTCTTACTCTTGCGTGGGGTTTTCTTGATTTTTTTCAACAAACCAAATTTCCATTCAAACCAATGTTTAAATACAAAATTCATAAAACTTCAATAATCAAAAATAATAAATTTGAGCTTAAACTTAACCTACCCATAATTTATTTAGCCTAGAAAAATTAAAACCTAATTTAGAAATCTATGAAAATCAAAATGAAGAAAAGATGATGGAGATTACCTAAAATAAGTTGATTCCTCTTCCTTCTTCTTCCTTCCCCTTTTCCACGATTTTCTTCTCCTTTCCTAGCTTCTCCACATTTTCTTCTTTTTCTTCTTTTTTCCCCACATTTTTCTCCCTCTCTTTCTTATTCAAGACCACTTTTGTTTTGGCTTTCCAAATTTGCCTTCTACATTTAAAGGAATGCCTACTTACTCCTTTAGTCTATTAAATACCATATTATACTCTAGCTTAATTCAAACATTTCTATTCAAAATTCTAATTTCTACTTATGCTTGCTAAGTTAATGGACTAAATTCTAAAAATAAATAAACAAATTAAAAAATAATTAAAAATTGGGGTCTAACAAAGATTGTGAACTCATTTGTCATTAGTTTTACCTGTATTAAAACAATTTGCACAAAGTCGCAAACACTATCTTTAAATTAATCTATCTTGATACAACCTATAAACATATGACACATTCACTAACATGACTATGTATACAACAATCATTTTAATCTAAACAATCTATTCATTAAAAGAATTGCAGTTGTTATAATTTTTTGAAAATAGAAACAACGACCTTCCCTAATAGAACTTTCACTAAACACTTTATAGGCTTCACAAATTCATCCCTAACTAATAATAAAATTGTTGCCTTTTTCCATTATTCACCAACATTAACACATTCAAACAAATAATGGCCCATTAACAAACGAAATAAATGCATACAACTCAATCCACATTGGCAAAACCAATGAACATAAATGTAACATCCCACCCTCAATTGAAAGGGTAGAATGGTAATTTTGGCATAGGATGGGATAGGTTGAGATTACATAGGACTGCTCATGCATAATAGGATAGCTACACAGTAGCAATTGTGCACATGCAATTACT
>JANKYE010000005.1:19168382-19179200 GCA_032467995.1 Erythroxylum dillonii | reverse complement strand
CAAAAGGAACCAAACGTGATTTAATAGATGGTTTCCTTTTTAATAAAAACCACAACTAAAAACAGCAAAAAAAAAAACAAACAAACAAACGGCTCTTAGCTTTTAGAAGTGGATCTATAACTTAGGATACACCCATGTACCAAATGGTATCTACATATATAGACATACATGAGGATCCACGAATTGTGACACGTTAGTGTGCCTAGAAGAACAAAAAGACGATAGGATCTATGGCTTATGAAATGATGAAGGTGAACATCGGACGATCCGTGGGAGTTGGTTCTCTCACTTTAGGGCCGCCAGCTGATGCACCTTCTAACGGCTTGAACCTTCACTTTTATGCCAGCGAATGGTTGTTTAACACATTTTTATTGCTGGATTGAGTGTCGAAAGGAGAAACTAAGCAAGAAACAGTCTAAAACACAAAAATCCAAAAATTGAGTTTTGGGCTCTAAATTGTAAGAAATCTGGATTTGGACAGGGAAATTTTGGTGAAGCTTGATAAAAACTATGGGAAAATGCCAAAACGTTGATGGTTGTATGATGCAAACAAGGAAGTTACATCACCACGCAGTTTGCTGAGCCTTTGAAGTTTTGTCACCACATTTAAGTTGCAAGGCTGCATAAGATACTACTTCAAAAAATAGCAGTTTTGATCCAATTATGAGTTCATTCCAAACTCCTGATAATAACCAAAATAAAATTCAAGCAATCACAATTGCACCTGATTAGTTGTGATGTTGTTGGAAAAGAAAAAACTGCAAAATCTCTGACATGTTTTCCATAATCAAATGAGGGGAAAAGAGCAACCATAAGAACTACATGAGGGTATTAAAAGACAAAGGGGAATTTGAAAATAAAGAGACTAAAGAGAACATGCTAAAAGGACAGTGATAAATCAACTTCAAGGCATTACGCCTGATGATGCAGCAACCATCATTCAACACAATGATAAATCAACTTCAAGGTATTACGCCTGATGACGCAGCAACCATCATTCAACTGGCACTTAGAAAATTCCAGGTTAGTTTCATCCATCAACAATGGACAAAAGCTATCAACAAAAATCCAATGCTTTTGTTTCTATAATATGATTGGATTTTTTATGGAAACGATCAAGATGGCTTCAGACTCACAAGAAAGAGACATAAGCTAGATGGGCAGCGAAATACTTAACCCGATTACGGGTGTCCAAAAGAGCAGGCCAAGCTCATAAGCACCGTTTCCTTTTTAATTCTGATTGCAATATTAATGCACAGATTAAGAAGAATGAGAATGAACAAGATTAAGAACAGAAACCAAAACAACTAATCGGCATAAATGAAGCCAAAAACAAAGTTGCATACAATCAGTATAATGTATGTTTTCCCTTGGTTCTTGCGCTGCTTTGCTTTTACCAGGACTCTAATACTCCAAATTGTCGTGGTCGTGGGAGATGACTTAAGCTAAGTACACAATCAGTACGAGGTATTGCGCGAGTCTAAATTGGCACAGCAAACAAAGGGTTATACTAGTGATTTGCAGTAAATAGGAAACTTAATCTTTGAGAGGAGCCATAGCAGAAATCCAACAGCCATAAAGAAGCATAATGATATAAAAGTCTACTAATTAATCAAAATCTCATGCTTTCATGCATCTGTCACTCCCTAAAGCCAATGCTCCTGGTTGCTTATTGACTTATGACACCCTACACCGAATCTCATACCAACAGTAAGGGCAATTGTAAATTGTCATGCGGCAGCCCTAACAGTTCAACGTTCGTTTTTCAGCTGAATGAAATTGGATGTACATCAGCAAGGAAATTTGGTCAAAAACAGACTATCAGCATCTAAGTAGCAAGTTCAGCAGAGGCAGAGTTTCAAACAGAATAGAATTAGGTATTACATGCAATGTGACAGTTTAATATCACACATGGATATTTGTAGGGTACGATTCCTAGTCTTGGCTCATAATTTATAGGCACCATTACTGTCATCAGTAATCTCTCTTGACTTTGCTCATAACTAGAAATTAAAGAAGTTCTAGATTTTATCAATATCTTCATCTTCGAATTCAATATAATCATCGCCACCACCGTCGTCTTCCTCATCAAGACCACCAGCGATGCCCTCATTGAGACGGGTGCTTTCAGGAAGCTCACCGTAGGCCTTTAGAAGCCTAGCCTCATCAGGCATGTACTTGAGGATAACATCAGCCTTGTCATCTTGATAATCACGGAGGCCAACAAGGATTATATCACCAGCTGCAATCCAAACCTTCTTGTGCATCTTTCCACGAATGTGGCACAAGCGCTTGGTGCCATCGATGCACATGGCTTCACAGCGACCATTACCAAGCATGCGAAGCACTTGGGCATACTCCTGGCCATCTTCCTTGAAGATGAGCTCACGCTTCTCGTCATCCGCTTCATTCTTTCCTCTCTTCCTGTTCTTTCCTCCCTTTCCCTTATTCTTCGGCATGGTGTATGACTCTGTTATCACCAAAAAGAACACAACCAAAAATACTCCCAGCATTAAAATCTGATAAACAAATCATGGTTTAAGATGAAAGACAAAGTCACCGGGCAAGGCAACGAAAACAGGTATTCTAAAGTAATAAGTGAACTAAGATTAATAATAGTAAAAAGGTAAAGACAAATATAATTAATAATGGAGAAAATGCGAAACTCTGATGCAAACTCTTCGAATTCAATCGAAAAGCAAGAACCTAACTCCTTGACTTATGAAATCAGACAATAACGAGTATAGAACCCTGAAAGGAAGGAAGTTTAAATTATAACAAAATAAACAATGAAATAACCGGAAAACCTAAAACGAATCACAGAAACCTTAAAACAGATAACTGTGGGATCAGAAAACAGAGTTACAGAAACTAGGACAGCAACCTTCGAACAGATCGAACTTGACAAGCAAAAGAAATAGAGGAAGGAGAACTCTAAACTACGGTTAACCTTTTCGCTTTGCTTCTCGAGAGGAATGTGGAAAGGCGAAATCTTAGCGACAGAGAATAGTTTCGTGGAGCTCTCTTGCCTTTATTTCCAGGTCTGGGTCTGGAGGCCCAAGTAAGAAAAAGTTAGGTTAAGATTTGGACTTCACTACTCAAATACCAAACAGGCACTTTATCTCTCGCTTGAAGCCCTGGTCTTCTAAAATTTTTTCTTGTGTACAAGTATGTAGTTTATAGTTTGAAGTTGGAGAATTGTAATGATTATACAAATTAAACCAATCTTTTATTAGTTTGTTTGCATTTTCATATATGATTTTATAAGAGTTAAAAAAATTAACTAAGTCATTAACATTTTTAACATACAAATTCTTAATAAACTGACCATAAAATATTAAATCTTAATATTATTAAGTAGTTAAATATTTTTCCTCATCTAGATTCAATTGAATAACAAGTGATAAAGTTTTAAACCATCCATGTCAGCTTTGTTACCATAGGCAAACAATGAATCTAGGTGTGAAGGAATCACTAAATTATATTGTGACATTGTTTAGTAGATTAAAAATAATTCCAAATGTAAATACATAAATAATAAAAGTGATGGCTAATAGACAACATGTAAGAGGGGAGGTAATCTATATGTTAACTTTTTTATTTAAAAATTAGTAAATAAATTAATGATTCTAATAAATGATTATGACAATTTAATGATGACAATCACAAAAACAACCGTAACAATAATATAAGAGAATAAGAGAAAGAGAAATAAAATCAATTTATAATGGTTGAATCAAATAATTATTGGTCTACATCCACTTTCTGAATTTTACTTGGAAGTTTATCATCATCTTCTTCAATAAACATACATAAATCTATTGTACATGCATCCTCTTTTAAATAAAGATGAACTTTACAAGTCTTTGTTTCTAAGAATAAAGATAAAAAATGCAAGGATGGCACCCCACCAATTTGTTCAAATAATTTTTTAAACTAAAACTGTAAAACAATATTTTTTTTAAAATTGAGCCTAAGTCTAAGTTAACAGACCCAAGCCTACCTGAAGCTCAACTTTTACAAGCAAAACGAAGTTACCAGACCCAGGCCTACCCGAGGCTTAACTTTTCTAAGCAAAATGGTGTCGCTTTGCTTATAATAGTTAGGTCAAAAGTCAACCTGGGCCTGAGTCTACCTCATGAGTTGGCTTATTAAAAATACTTGAATCTAGGCCCATGGACCGCTCATTGCCATTGCTTGAAATATGTACATATCTTCCTTTTCAAGGTGAAAAAGGCCTTAACAATTTCGGTCTCAATTATTATCGCAATCACTCATATTATATTTATGTATTATTCATATTCATTGTTCTATTAAGATTGGACATTAATAGAATGTAAAAAGACTAGCACACATCATTTTTTGTTATGAAGGAAGTAGTCGATCTCATAGGCTAAAGTACGAAGATACTTAAATAAATGTGTGGGTGATTGTTAAAATACAAGTTCACTGAACAAACCTGATATGAGAAATTCATTTGGAACATTACTTATATATCTATAAAATTCTCCTTGTGATGATTGTGTAAGTGATCTTTTGACTTGAGGTCACCAAACTTATCTTATATAAGAATTGTTATGTTTTTATACTACTTATGATCTATTCAACCATGGGTCAATCTATCGGTAGTCATTGGATGTAATATAAACTATATAGAGGTAGTCGTGTAATCCAGATAAGATTCATTACCTTAAAGTAATTAGGAATAATATTCCATTGTTCTTGATTAGTATTAATTCAAGAAATCCTTGGCTAAGGTAGAACAATGTTTTGTAAATAGTTTACAAATGTCATTAATTGAATCGATAGTTAATAGCGGAGAACTAATATGATTAGACTCAAAAAGAGTAGATATCAATTTCATACTCTGTCTAATCAGAACATTATATGATGAAATGATTGAATTATATAAAAAAATCATGCACGGAAAGGTTAGTCTAAACCACTTTGACATTTATAAATATTTGAGTAATCATGATGCCTTGCTAGACATCAAAATTGACCTACGATTATAAATTGTTTAATTCGAGAATTAAAAAAATTATAAGGAGTTTTTAATTTATTTCATTCTAATTATGAATTATAATTATAATTTATAATTATTGCCGACGTATTTGGGAACTTAATGGGTCTCACATAAAGAATGGGTTAAAGAGAACAAAGTTATTTTAATCAAGTTGGACTTGATTGGAAAGCTTGAGAAACTTTATGATTAAATATGAGATATTTAATAACTAAGGATTAATATGACATGTTGGATCTTATTTGATCATAATTTGTATCTTATTAGAATTATTTGTAATTCTAATTAAAGTTTAATTGAAATTAAAATTTAATTTCAATTAAATTATTAAAACGCTCAGCTTATTATAAATAAGCTTAAGCTCTATGAACCTAGCACTTCTTACTTAACTCTCTCTGTAAGAGTTACAGAGTTTTCTCAACACATTCTGTGGATACCGTTAGAGATCGCACATTTATGCAGCTACGGTGGATGAGACAAATTAATTTCAGAAATAGTTTGAGAGATACTACAAGAGTATGATGAAGCTTCAGAATAAGATACAAATTTAGATTCAGGCTTTATTATTATTTATGTGTTAATCATTTTATAAAATTAAATTGATCTTGAGTTTTGGAAAAACAATTTGTGAAAAAGTTTCGTAATTATTCTGCTTCGGTCAGGATCGAATCTTGTCCCGATTTCTCAATAGATACCAAAGAAGGGTTTTTTAGAAAGTCTGGGGAGAAATTG
The DNA here is from genome assembly GCA_032467995.1 of Erythroxylum dillonii. NCBI lineage: Eukaryota > Viridiplantae > Streptophyta > Magnoliopsida > Malpighiales > Erythroxylaceae > Erythroxylum > Erythroxylum dillonii. The sequence continues at coordinate 19,173,445 of JANKYE010000005.1, read as the reverse complement.
GACTGGATTATATACAACTAAGACATCGTATCTCAAGCTAAACCTTGAGGCATTGGGTAATGAGTTCTATCTTTGTATATAACTCACTTTATCCATATGTCTATTTCCGATGTGGGATGACTCCACTTATAACTTTCCAACATCTCCCCCTCATAAGTGAATCTATCTTTATATTGAACTAGCTTCTCCTTTATATTTATCATGCTTCGCCATCCTAGCTTTAATACCAATGAAGGATTTTTTAGAAAGCTTGGTAAGAAACTGAAATGGATCTAAATGAACTCATATATAACTAAGACATTATATCTCAACCCAAAACCTAAAGCACTGGATTATGAGTCCTACCTTTGTATATAACTCACTTTATCCATATATCTCTTTTCGATACATGATCACTTTATTTGTAAATTTCCAATAGATAGCCCTTAGGTTGTATTGTTGTCGCAACTCTACTTCAATCGATGAGTCCAGTAAAAAAAACGCAACCTGCTACCATTTTGTAAGCTGTAATGTGTGCATTAACAAAGTTTGAAGCTCCCTTTGGTACTCCTCCACCGTCCTAAACTATTTCAAGTTACCTCATTCACTGAATGAGTTAAGATTCATGGGAGGTCTAAACCAAAGTTGACATTGTTCCTTAAAGGTTTTCCAATGTACACTCGGTTCCTCTTGCTCTACCTTAAAAGAATATGGTTGTGCCTCTCTATTAAGAAGAAACACTGCACCCCCATTATCTCTTCTTTCAAAATCCGTTAGCTCCCTGATTGAGCCCAAGTTTACTATATAAATTGACGACACTTTCATAATTTTTAATATACTTTTTGACTCCTAATTCTTGATTATTGTGCTTAAATTAATCCTTCAGTGTGTACTTTTATTTTAAGCAATTTGATAGTAAAAATTGTTACAAGTTGGTATTCATTGCACTATTAATTTTCTGAGAACAATTGATACTGTAAATTGCTATTATTAATTGTAGTAACCTCAAGGAGAAGGGAGTCAATGTGCTGAAATGGAGCCAACAAGAGCAAAGACGCTACAGGACGTTCGCCACGACAAAGCAGACCTGTCGCCGCGGGGAAACATGAAGATTCCAGCTGAACTTTCGAGGAAAGTTCGTCGCGGTGAAGAATCCAGCAAAGCACAAAAACCTTTCGGAAAAAGTACGCCGCGACAAACTTACCTTTCGCCGCAGCGAACTGTCAAAAACCTGAACCATATTTGAAAAATTCTCTCACTATTCGACCCGACCCACCGATCCATCACTTAAAAAACCTACTAAATTAGGTTACAAATGATCATCATCGATACAGAAAAAAAAAACACTTCACATCCACAGCCGACACTCATCTCTCTCACCCTCGACCTTCATCCATAACTTCTATCCATTTTTCATCGTCGACTTCATCATCTGTTGCTGCCGCCATAGATGTTATCGGTGTGTGCTTACAGTCATAAGGGTTCCCGAAGTGATGCTTGGCTAAAGCACCATTTCCTTTTGAAGATATAGCGATGGCTTGAGTTTGATGGGCTTCAAAAGGGAGTAGTTTTTACATTGTCATGTTTAACTACATTGTTATGAACTCCCGAGTTAGGATTTATACCTTGTAGTTAGATTTTCTTGATTAGAGTTTAATCAAGTGTTGTATAATGTATTGCGTTATGGATTTGTTTATATAGAAATTGGATGCTTAATATATGAAGTCTCATATATGTCTTTTTGGAGATCGTGTTAACTCTCTTTTATCTACCTAGTTGTGTTTGATATTGAGATTATGCTTGATCCAAATTGACCACTTGCATTAGCTTATCCATTAACACACACTAAGATGCATTTAACAAGGTTTTGAGAAATGGAGTTTATTGATTAAAACTTTGGACTTAAAGAGTCCTTTAAGGTTCATCATTTGAAAACTTAGTGATTTTTGCTCCCAAAAAATTTGTTTTAACCATGATAGCCAAAGCTCGTTTTCAAGAGGATTTTATCAATTTGATCATCGTTTGAGTTTTTAATTTTCTTTCCCAAAAATCCAAAATATCTTTATCCACTTTTCTTTCAATTAGTCAATTTAGTTAAGTTTTACCAATGATCCAAAACCCCCTTTTTATCAATTTAGTTTGCATTTATTGACAATTAAGCTAGCTTAGATCATTTGTACTAGGTTCTAATTAAGTGAGACGACCCGAGGTTGCACTCTATATTGCAATCTTTGGAATTAAATTTTTTATTCGGTATCTAAGGGAATAACCCAAAGACAAACCATGGATCACTCCCAAAGAATTGCTCTTTCTAGTAATTCCAAATAAGAGGGTCATTAGCACGATCATAAGCGAGGTGTTCCAATTTAAAATAGCAACGAACGGTGCCTAAACTAGCTTACCTCATGCTCCTATCCGTGCTCCTATTTGAGTAGGTGTGGTTGCTACTACCAACTTCTTCTAGTTGGTCTCATCCGCGCATAGCTCACAGAACCTCCTCAAAACTAAGGGATCATTTATATCTATTTCTGTTTTTTTATTGTAGTTTTTGTTTTTGATTTTTTTACTAAAAAATCAAAAGCTTGTTTCGTTGAGATTTGTAATAAAAAATTAAAAACAAAAACCAAAAATGCAGAAAAACTCAGAAAAACAGTAAACCAAAAATGTAGAACACATATATGTAGAACATGTATGTGCAGAAATTGAAACGTATATATGCACAAAAACCTAAGAAAACAGTAAACCAATGTAGAAAACGTATGTGTAGAAAGCGAAACATTTATATGCAGAAATGTGAAAAACCAAAAAATGTATGTGCTCTACATTTTTACTAATCTTTCTTATTATTCATCGCAGTACTTTTTAAATAAATTCAATATAGAGGTTTTAAAGAAGTAAAATAGAATAGAAATTTGTTAACTTATTTTTACTAAAAATAAAATTATGAAAATAGTAGACTTTATAAATAAGATGACTTAAAATGATCACTAGAATTACATCCTAACCAAGCTGATTTTCTTGTATTTACATATCACTCTATATCATTAATTTTCAACCTTTATATAAGAAAGATTATATCATTATATCTTTCTTAGGCCCTGTTTGATTTTTTAGCTGATTGACCAAAATCAACTGATTGACTTTATCAAGAAACTATTTAATTTGTTTGGTTGTTGGTTGGTTAGGTTGGCTGGTCCAATTCAACCAGCTAATTTGTGAAAAACTTCAGATGTGGAGCGTTTTGGCCAAATACCTAAATTAGCTGTTTGGCAATGATCATTCTACCCTCAATTCTTGGCTACTCTTCGTTATCATTTATGCTGTTTTGAACTATTGCTAGTTACGGGGTGACTTAATTATATAATCAGCTATTAGTTAACAATTAGTGCAATCAATTGATTATCAAATAAGACCTTAGTGTGAAATACCCTTTCAACCATAACTGAGTCTATACCCAATATTTCGTTGTTCCTTAGTAGAAACCCAATTCTCCTTAGTAATCTAACAATCTACTAATAAAAGCAATTTCATTCGTTCAAGCATTTGTCACCCTCAAAACCTCAATTCTCCTGGTTGTCATTGTTTAATGACGCCATATTCTGAAGCACTCACCAATGGCGGTAGACTGCAATTGTAGATTATTGAGTTGCATTTTGTCTTTCAAGAAGTGCAGTTTGAAATTGGATGTCCAGACTAAATTCGAGGAAATCTATTGTAATTGGCGTTGATCACCGCTAAACTAAACTAAAAACACAGGCAGTGTAACTTACTAACTTATGATACCAAGGAAATTTGATCAAGCGCATAATATTAGCATCAAGATCCGACGGGCAAAAGTTTCCATAGAATGGAACCTGGCATGAGTCAGTTAAACATCTCGCGTGGAAATTTATAGGGGGCAATACCTAGGCTTAGGCTCATAATTTATCCGTTACTGTCATCAGTAATCTGTGTCTTTACAACAAGAAATTAAAGCAAAGTTTCTAGATTTTATCGATATCTTCGTCTTCAAATTCAATATAATCATCAGCACCACCGTTGTCCTCCTCATCGAGACCACCCGCAATGCCCTCATTGAGACGGGTGCTTTCAGGAAGTTCACCGTAGGCCTTTAGAAGCCTAGCTTCATCAGGCATGTACTTGAGGATAACATCAGCCTTGTCATCCTGATAATCACGGAGGCCGACAAGGATTATATCACCAGCTGCAATCCAAACCTTCTTGTGCATCTTTCCACGAATGTGGCACAAGCGCTTGGTGCCATCGATGCACATGGCTTCACAGCGACCATTACCAAGCATGCGAAGCACTTGGGCATACTCCTGGCCATCTTCCTTGAAGATGAGCTCACGCTTCTCGTCATCCGCTTCATTCTTTCCTCTCTTTCTGTTCTTGCCTCCCTTTCCCTTATTCTTCGGCATGTTGGACGATTCTGTTACCACCAAAAATAACACAATCAAACATACCCCCAGCATTCAAATCTCATAAACAAATCATGCCAAACTCTGATGCAAACTCTTCGAATTCAATCGAAAGGCAAAAACCCAATTGACCGACTAATGAATTCATACAAGAGCGGCAAAAAGGCCTAGATGGAAGGAAGTTTAAATCATTAAAAAAAAAAAACAGAAAACATTGTAAGTTGTAAGAAAACCTAAAACAAATCACAGAAACCCGAAAACATATCAACAGCGGGTTCCGATAACGCAATTATATAAACTGGGAAAGCAAGCTTCGAACAGATCGAAAACTTAAGCCAAAAAACTAAGAAAAGAAAAAGAAGAAAGAATTTAAATTAAACGTATAGTTTACCTTTTCGCTTTGCTTCTCTCTGGAGTCTGGACGGTTACGGCTCGCAAGAAAAGCTTCGTTGAGATTAATGGGTCTACAGAGGCACAAGAAGTTCTGGTTCGATTTGGAGTTTTATTTTTTTCTTTTGTACATTATGGGCATAATTTTTTACTTTACCGTGTCTGATAATATAAATTTAATAAAACAACTATTTTTAAATTTTATTAATATCATTTTGACACTTTTTTATATAAATAATAACCAAACAATTAAAATATAGTTTAACTTTTTTT
>JANKYE010000005.1:18995085-19011452 GCA_032467995.1 Erythroxylum dillonii | reverse complement strand
AGAGGAACTCACTCAGTGTATCCATCCGAGCGACCTTCAATGCTACGATTCAATGCGGCAACGCACGAAGAGTAATATCAGCGTCCAAAGGATAAGATGTTTGTCACAGGATGACATATAGATTAAGAGGCACTAGAACATGTTGGAATAGTGCAACAAGTTTGGGAGATGGTCAATATCGATGCTTGGCCCAGATTATTCGAGATCGTGGAACACTCCCACTAGGAGTTGACTCTGGATGTGCTCTCCAATTTCTTGGTAAAGAAGGGACGCGGCGATTCGGACAAGCCAAACACCATTCAATTAAGGGATCTCTTGTAAAATTATCACATGAATTTATGTAGAAATACAAATAATTCTAGAAATAAATTATCATAACATGTCAATTTAGTGAATTTCTTTTCTAACAAATACTCATATTTAAGTATCTCTATACCTTAATCAATCAAATTAATTATTTCCTTTTTAAGAAAAATATAACTAATACTAATACTTCTGTGGGGAGCATAAAACATAAATTACCGTGAACGGGACAGGCACCAAATGTTAAATGAGGATATGCTTCAATCATTCACATTCTGTTATTTAAGGAAATACATAATACAGATGTTGCCCGAACTCTTATACATAAATTGTACTTTCTATATTTCACCGAGCCTGTCAAAGACTCACGATCCAAAAGAAGAAAAGCTTTTCTATCTGCACTGCGTTTCCATAATAATTGGCTGAAGCAGCTTGCAAAGAGAAGATAAAACCTCCATGATTCATGTTCAGAATTCTGTCTAACGAAATCTTGAAACTAGGAACTGTGAATTTCAAGAAGAAATAAGCACCGACTTATATGAATAGTTACAGCATCTACAGGACATGCGCAAATATATGCTCCTTATTATCCCCAAGAAGGAAAAAAGAATAATTCCGTTTGGTGCAGACATGCATCCAGGAACTCATCCGACTTTTCCTATTTATTCCAAGCAGGACCTAGGATTGTCTTCCACTATCAAAGAAAAGATAGCAAAGTCCTTCAGTCCAACGAGTTGGTTACCTCTTTGAGCAGGAAAAGGACATTGGCATATGTTTTAAGCTAGAAACATCAAACAACTCCATAAACCTTTGATCTGAAACCCTGGCCTTGGCAGCAGCAAACCGCTGGTATTCATCAAAGATCGATGACAGGCACCATCTTTGCAGTTTTCTCAAGCAACCTACCACACAACCGGTTCGGTGCTGGAAAACAGAAAAGAATGCTTCCATGTTTAATATATTGAGCTTGGTATATAATATATATAGTGTACATATATAGTCATTGTTAGGGCCAATAACAGAAACATAAATAAGTCCAGGATATGGAGAGCATACTCGAGGAGAAAGAAAGATGGGGCTGAGAGGAATGAGTTAATTAGTTAGAGTTAGTTAATAGTGAGGGGCTGAATTGGCACAAGGGTGGGATTATAACAAAATGTACGGATGGGTAGTTAAAAGGGGGAGATGGAGCAGAGAAAGGGGACATTCAGAAAGAAAGGAGAGAGACGAGTGATACCATTGACAGAGAGAATCTGTATTCTCTCTGAGGAGCTATATTCAGCTCTAGAAGAAGAGGTGTTCAGTAGAATCACCTTGTAATAGCAGTAGAGATCTTTTATTATAATCAATAATATAAACTATCTCTAGCATACTAAGCTAGAGTTCTATCAGTCATGCATCAATGGTCGACATACCTTTCCCCGTTTACAATGAATCAAAACTGGGTGATTCCTCACATCTGCATTATGTAAATAAAGGGATAAGTATAATCCTATCTATATAAAACTACCAAGCCATATTTCATGTATAATCCAGTATAGTTATTACCAAGAACAACTTTCAGTGCTTCACGAATTGTGTCCTCTGGGATGTTTACAAAAGGTTCCTGCAATACATCGAGGATATACATTACTTGGCTAAATACTGATATTTTCAATCGAAGTCAAAAATCACATAGAAGGAAGATAAAATTGGCCGTTCAGTAATCAGGCCTAAACCACCAAGAACTTATCTATCAAATTAATTCAATCAGACAACTGCAATACAGTTTGATCAAGTAAGTCTACCATTTGGCCCATAGGTACACATTGTTCTACTCACTCGGATGAAGATGAAAAAAGAACAACCTGGCTGTGTGTTGTTACATAAGGAAGCATGTTTTCTAATATTCAATATGTTCAGCGAAAAATCAAGTCTTTGTGGAACCATAATGCTCCAACAACTGTCCCATGATAACAATCCATTCAATGTGTGAGATAAGCACATCTTCAGTCATGATAGCTGAGTCACTATCATGTGCAGTGACAAAAGGTCTCAAACAAACGAAATTTAAGTATTCACAAATATTCCTATTTAAGTGGCAAATGCATGCACTTTTTTTTTTTTTTTTATTAGAAGTAACCAGGATAGATGCCAGAAGGCTAACAAAATTCCATTGTAATCTCTACTAATCATAAGAATCATATGACAGCCATCACCCAGAACTAAGGGCAGGAAAGGAACACCCAAATAAGACTGGGGAAGTGAGGAGCATACTCAATAACATTTAAATGAAAATGAACACCAAAATTGTTGAAAAGGGTAAAGATTAGAGAAAGATGTTATAAGTCTAACCGATGCATAAAAAAGACTGCAATTAACTAGATAGGACAAAATTGGAAATGCATATCCTTCCAAATGCAGCAAACAAGGAGACATTGATGTCATAATTTAGAATCCAAATCATGCAGTTCCCATCGGGAATAGAAAATTAATTAACTGAGCGACCAATATATTCCCTCAACTTAAAATGGTCAGCCTTCTTATCATATAAGTTGTTTGTTCACTAAAATCAAGTAACCTGAATCAGTATACACTAGCAGCTTTGAGTCTCATAAGCGGTTTCTTATGAGGTATTTTTCTTTTTCCACACATCCAGGAGAATATATGATTGATGGCTAAAAATCCTCTAATGCAAATTTTCCATATTATATCAAGAATTCCAGAACGAAAATGGTCAGTTTCAAACAGGAATTATACTGATCAACTCTAACAACTCAAGAAGAATGAGTTGGTTATTTCTTTATTTCAGCTTCAATCAATTCCTAAAATCTGCTAAATTTAATTTTGGAACTTTTCATGTCCAGCTTCTAATAGCAACAACCACTTGAGTTGCTCATAATCATGAGACTGAAGCTGAGAAAGCAAATCGAAGTATGCAAGAATAAAGTAAAGTAACTGATAAAGGATCAATGTACCAACTTGTGAACAAGGTAATGGGCTGATAAGAGAAATGTTAGAAGTCCGCTGCATTGTTTTGTCTTTCATAATCAAGCTAAATTTAACTTAAATAGGAAAAGGACTGAGAGTTAGCATCCTCTAAGCGCATGGAGCAATAAAGAACATCATATACATTGAAACAGATCAAAATTTGGAATTACTCATAAATGTCATTATCCACAGAACAAGAGAGCAAGAGCATTTTGCTCTGTTGTTTGTTTTCTTACCTTTACAACATTTAACAATTGGAGTTCCCTGGGAATTTGCAGGGCAGAAGAGAAAATGCTTAGGTAGGTCAATCGAATTTTCCCAAATGTTGGTACAATATCAGCAAATAAACTAGCGTCCAAAAGGGAGTAAGGTGTTAAGGCTACAGATTTAGAAGTTCCATCAAAATGTTGAACGGGTGAGAATGAAATAAGAAAATGTGTGGAAATAAAAGATAGCATAGAAGGAATATGGTTCCCATTTATGAATGCTCCGTCACATATTTGCTAAATTGGACAAAACAGTCATTGAAAAATCAAACGAGTAACTGGATGTGATGATGACCATTTACGATAAAAGGCAAATTCCTATGTGCGTCATCAGAAATGACTTTACTGCCTGAGAATCCCATTCTTTTTACCGATTTCTTCCGCTTGTTAAATATTTTACGAACTTTTGAGGACTACAAAGCAACAGGTACTGGTTACCGTATCAGTAGGAAACTGCGACAAGTATTAGCAGTAGAAAAGAAAAGGCAGAAAAAGATAGTTATAGGAAGCACTAAATAAAAGGGGCAAACGGTGAATATATATATATATATATATAAAATAAAGCATTTAACAACGCAAGACCTAAACATTAAAATCAGTAACATTTTCAAGAGTACGTGAGGTTGAGCGAAACACTTGGGAGTTCTAGCAAAATCCAAGCAATAAATGGTAAATAAGAACAGAGAGCGTGATATCATTACGTCTTTTTCCCGTGGCCCACCCCACACTATATATAGGAAACGAGACACCAATAGAATCCACAGAGAACAATGTTACATATGTATAAATATGTACTGTAGTAACTGTACACGTTAACAAAGAATATTTATTTAAATAAAGCCAGTCTCTAATTAATCCTAATAATATCAATAAGACGCGAACCATTAACAAGCTTTTTGTCCGGCAACAACAAGAACTGAACTGCATTGACTACATTTGAAACAGAAATAAACAGGCAACAAAAGGGAGTAGAATTTCTGCAGAAAGACGCAAAGGAAAGTTTGAATAATTGTTTTAGACCTTATAGCCTTCAATTCCGAACTGAAAAAGTCTGATCCCATTGGCCTTGAGAAACTCCATGTTTGCCTCTGGATATGGCTCGGGACATAGACATCTACACCAAATACAGGAACAAAGGAACCCTAAATTTTTAACTGATTATTTGAACCCTACAACATATTGTTTCTTACAGATAAGGTGAAAAGAAAAGAAGGCTTACATGATGGAGCGGAGGGAAAGAGTCTGGAGAAAGGAGAAGTTAGCGGAGTCAGGAAAGCCGGACCTGAAGACGCCATTATCAACCATGGAGAAATTGAGAGGAGGAATAAGGTTGAGGTCATCGGAAAGATCGCGGTGATTGACGACCGCAACTTCGATAGTCCTGCACATGGTGTCAGCAGCATCACCGTGAGCGCCGGCGGCGTGGTGGTCCACTTTCATGGATGGATTTCTTTGAACAGAGATAGGAATCAGGCGGTATGTTCAGTTTGGGTATTGATTTGTTTTGCTTTTTTATTTTTAGTTTGTTTTTGCTTTGGACAGTTGAACTGAAAATCAAGAAAAGTGAAAAGATGCTAATCCCTCCCTAAAGTTGAGAAGTTATTTATACAACGAGGGGGGTGGGGTGGGGGGATTTTGAAGACAAAAAGAAAAACAAGTGAAAAGGCAAAACATGAGCAAAAAATTAAGACGGCAAGGTGCGTGCTGCATAGGAAAAGTAAAATAGCAACTAAAAAGGTGCTCAGTGATTGTGTAAATTAATATAATAAGAAAACTGAAGCAAATATAAGCGTATATTGTTAACGTGGTGGCGTCGCATGCAATGAGTCAGTAGGAATTGCGTTACACACGCCTTCTTTCAATTTTCTCCAATAGACTTTAATTATCTATACAAATTTTAAATTGATATATTATTTGTGTATTTTATTTTAATATTTTTTATTGCTCACATTACCGATTAATTTTTAAATTTTAGTTAACAATATTTTTAATTTTTATTGCATATTATTTTAATCTTTAATTATTTCTGTACCCGTTTAAAAATTTAAATTCGATGTAATTTTAAGTCCTAATTTTAAAATATTTATAAAATCGGACATTTCCTGGTTTTGCTGGAGCGTGCAAACAATCGCGCTTCTACTCTTCACAGTCCAAGCTTCTCCCTCCGACTTTTCCAAACTAACAACGATGAGGAAGGGAGTGTTAGTCTACACACACGTTTCACTAATCACATCTAGGATCGCTCCAAAATCACCATCAACCACCACATACAGACCCGAGAAACACCTAATGACAATCCAGTTGCATTGAAATGATTTACTGATAAATTAAAATGGAAAGGGGAATAAAGAGAACATTCTGGAGAATATGCGATGGGGGAGAGAGAATAAGAATATATTTAATTGTTATTGTCGTGAAGTGGCGTGGCGCAACGTACTTTTGAACTGTAAGCTAGTGGGGCATGGGTGCAATTTCGCTCAGAGTTTGTTTATCATTCAACGGTTCGCCTGTCTTTCTCCGTATTCGAATTTTAGGAAATAAGGCCGAGTTCCAAAATCTAGCAGTAGTTAAATAATTATAAATTTTTTAATATTTAGTTTTTTAAAGTTAAAACTACTTCATTTCTATATAAAATGATTAATAGTTAAATCATAATAAATTTTATTTTTTACTTTATTTAAAAGCTTGATAATTTTTTATTGTATCATTCGATTTATTTCAGAAACTACATACTTCAACCGTTATAGTTGTACAAGTATGGGACTTCTAACAATAATCACATAATGAATTGGAAAAACTTTGTAATAATTTCAATAAGAGTAAGGCAAGGAGCACTAGATCCATAATGATTAAGTTTACTTATAATAAGTTTTAAATATTTTAATAATTTAATCGAAATTAAATTTATACTGTTGAGTAAGTTTTATATATAATAAAACTTTCTACACCTACAAGTATACAGATTGTAACTTATAGTATCGAAAGGTATCCATCCTACAAAGAACTGGCTAAAGCGAATTGAACCTAACTTTGTGTAAGGTAATAAAATATGATATGAGTGAAAAATAATAACAGAAATTATAGCAATCAAATATCAAATATCAAATGAATTGCAAAACTTAAGTAAGGGTGATCAAGTATAAATGAATAGGATTTATTTTTTTCATTTTTTTGATCCCTTAATGATTATTAATTTAATTATGTATCAATCCTAGATTTTTGAAGAGTTTGATTACTCCTTATCAAAACCTTGCCAATTAACCCAAATTAAATCTGAAAATTTTAGAATTGCAATATCTCAATTCATAAATCTTTACCTAAGGTTTTCAACTAGTTTTGAAGTTATCTATTGAATAATCAAGTTCTCTTGTGACATATTAATTCACCAACTCTTGTTGCCCAAATTAATCAGATTATTTTTGACTCACTCTTTTGATTTATTGCCAAAGTATGAACATGCTCTATTAACACAACAAAGAAATTGTATTGAATCAATAAATATTGTCATAAAATAACTTAAGAACAAACTCTAATATGGAAATTTAGAATATCATAAACGTATGACATCTAGAAATTTAGTTTATACATCAAGTAATACAAAAATAACCAAAGAGAAAGAAAGAAAACCCCTATTCAGAGCTTGACCTGAAAATTGGAAATCTAGACATCCTTCTTAATCTTCCTTGTCTAATACATTTGTATCACTTGATGAAAAGTTTTGCTATTTTCAAAGATTAGTAAGATTTATTTATCAAAACACCACTATTTAATTTCCTTTAATGTTAACTGATAACTTGTTATTCTTGATATATTTTAGCTTTATTTTGTCATTGTTTTTTGTATTGAATGATGTTAAACTACCTTTAGTCTTTGTAAATTTGGTATTGTTGCTTTGTTTTCAGTGTTTGCAGATTTTATAGGAGAAAAATGAAGATAACTAGAGGAAAACACAGTCTACCTGTGTAAAGAGACACAACTAGTGTAATGTTTGCCAATAAGAGGGAGATTTTAGTGAAGATCCGAGCAGTACATGGTTAGGCCGTGTAAATTAACACTGACCGTGTCTTCCAATAACGAAAAGGTAACTAGACCAGAGAAGAACACAGTCTACCCAAGTATTGCCACATGGCCTATGTACGATAGATCTAACAATTTTTCCAGTAGTTGAAAAGGCAGTTTAATGGTTTTTTTAAAGGGGAGACTTGAAGATTGAGAAGGAAGATTAAAGAATCAAATGGAGTTCTTTCTCCTCCTCTTTTACTTATTATTTGTCTTGGATGTTCACGTTTATGATTTTACTCTTTCGTTGAATTTAGTCATTACTCTGTAAATTTTTCTATTCAAGGATATTTGTTTCAATTTGGGATTTATGCATTAAACCTTATGCCTTTACTTCTAAATTCTATGTTGTCTTGATTTTAGTATAGTATTTTGATCGAATGATGATTTGATCTATCTACTCTAGGGTTTCTTATTGAATGTTGATAAATGTTAAACTAAGTACTAAAAAGTGATGTTTAATGTCTGAATTACTATATTAGACTTAATTGAAAGAACATCTAGAAATAGGATTCTTCATTAAGAGTATTTGAGATTAACCATTGTGTGCATTGGGTTGGATTCGATTTTAGTCTAGGAAACTAGTTTAAAAATTGGAATCAATACGTCAATTACCTCAAAAGAATTAATTGATAAGAGTGGGTTAATGTACTTAGATCAATATTTTATTTCATAAGGATGGCATGAATTCTTTGTTGGAATAAATTCCTAGAGTATTAGGTTAAATTCTGTTAATTGTGTATTGATATTTCCTTTACAAGTGAATTTTCATATCCAATTGCTTAGCAAATTTAGAGGTATAAATTTAGTATTTTGACCTAGTCCTTGTGGATCAACACTTGATTGCTTCAACTAAACCCATATATTTGTGAAGCTTATCAAGTTTTTGGTGCCGTTGTCAGGGACTTGTGTCAAATATTGAATTTTTCTGAACAAAGTTGACTAAGCTTTACTAAATTCTATTCTAATTATAATGGTGAATTGAGATTTATATGCTATATATTTTCATAACCACTTTTGATCCTGAGATCAAAAGAACGTACCACAGGAGAAAGAGACAGAGGTTTGTAAATAAGAAGAAGGCGACAACTGCTAGCAATAGCAATACAAAGGCAGAAGGAGTAAGACCATGACTCTGTGATTATGCAGAACCTGGGGTTCAAGAAAACACTTCGGGGATTCGGAATCCAAATGTGGAAGCAAATAATTTCGAGTTAAAACTAGCCTTTATCTCTATGGTGCAGCAGCCGCAATTTGGAAGGTCACCTGTCGAGGATCCAAATATGCACTTAACGATATTCCTTGAAGTTTTTGAAACTCTGAAAATGAATGGAGTCACCCCAGATGCAATTTGTCTCTGCCTTTTCCCAATCTCTTTAAAGGATAAGGCAAGAGCATAGCTTCATTCACTTCCAGCTGGATCCATTACTACATGGGATCAAGTCTCCAGGACGTTCTTAGCTAAGTATTTTTCCTCAAGGAAAAACCAAAAATCTCATAAATCAATTCTCAACATTCACATAAAAAGATGATGAGACATTGTATGAAGTATGGGAGCATTATAAATATTTACTTCAGTTGAGTCCACACCATGGCTTACCAACTTGGTCAGTCCTTCATATCTTCTACAATGGATTACTCGAGTCAATGAGGACATTAATCGAGGCTGCAGCTAGTGGAGCAATTTTGAATAAAACTTATGCTAATGCATACAATCTTATTGAAGAGATGGCTCTCAATAACTACCAATGGTCCAATGGAAGAGGAGCAGGAAGACATACTCCAGTTAAGTATGATGTTGATGCACTTACTATACTTTCTGCTAAATTGGATGCCATAACTTACAAGTTAGATTGTTTGAATATTAATTCTGTGAATGCTAGTAGTTCTACTTCTGTATGTGAAATTTGTGGCTCTGTTGAACATGTGCCTGTTAATTGTCAAGTTGGTAGTCCTTTTGCTCAAGATCAGGGTAGTGACCAAGTTTAAGCCATTAACAACTTTAACCCCAGACCTAAATTTGACCCACACTCAAACATTTACAACCTAAGTTGGAGGAACAATCCCAATTTCTCCTAGAGGAATAACCAAAACCCCTCATTTAAGCCAAACATTAGACCACCTCCTAGATTTCAAAGACCTTCCAATCCACAAGGACCTCCAAAATCAAACTTGGAAAGTATGATGGAATCCATGTTACTAGCCCAAAGACAACAAGATGAAACCATCAAGCAATTAACCTCTAAGGTCGACCTGTTAGCTGTCCATAATAAGTTGCTTGAGAACCAAATCACAAATCTGGCTAGCTCAATGACCACACCACCAAGTAAATTACCTAGTCAACCTGAAACCAACCCTAGGGAGCATTGTAAAGCTATGACTTTGAGAAATGGAAAACAATTAGCAAGACCATATGATCCTAGGAATGAAGTTGCAAAAGAGGGTGCAGTTGAAACTCAGGACAGGGCTAGTAGAAAGGTAGAAGTTGAGAAGGAAAAGAAAAGTGAGGATGATCCTTCTAAGGAACCAGAAAAGCCATCCTAAAGAATGGCCAAAGCCAAGTTAGATGCTCGATTTGAGAAATTCTTAGAAGTTCTCAAAAAGCTCTACATCAACATTCCTTTCATAGATGCACTTTCTCAAATGCCTTCTTATGCTAAGTTTTTGAAAGAAAATTTGTCAAATAAAAGAAAACTAGAAGAGCATGAAACTGTTGCCTTGATTGTTGAATTTAGTGCTGCCATTCAAAACAAGCTTCCTCCTAAACTCAAAGATCTTGGTAGTTTTTAAATCCCTTGTCAAATTGGTAAAGTCACAATTGAACATGCTTTGTATGATTTAGGGTCAAATGTGAGTATAATGCCACTCTCTTTATGTAAGAACCTTGATTTAGGAGAGTTGACACCCACTACTATTGCTTTGCAATTAGCAGATCGATCATAATGGAGGACGACCATAGGCCTACCATTGAACATCAAAGGAGGTTAAATCCTAGTATGCAAGAACTGGTCAAAAAGGAAAATTTGAAGTTGCTTAAGGATGGCATAATTTACCCTAATTCAAATAGTAAGTAAGTTCGTCCAGTCCATATAGTTCCTAAAATAGGAGGGATGACAGTAGTGAAAAATGAAAAGAATGAACTCATTCTAACTAGGACTATCACTGGCTAGAGAATGTGCATAGATTACCATAAGTTGAATTTTGCAACTAGAAAAGATCATTTTCCCCTTCCCTTCATTAACCAGATGTTAGAAATGCTTGGTAGGAACTCTCATGTTTGTTATCTTGATGGGTATTTTGTAGCACCCCACTCCCGCAAGACACGTACCTGACATCATGAGCGATATCTTAATTCGTGCTCCGCGAGGTTGGCATGCTAGAACACTCAATCAGCCTAAAATTGGCACAAATCTTTTTAATAACAAACATAAACACTTTTTGCGGAAATCAACATTCAAATCGGGCTCACTTTATTCGTATACATTTTCAATCATAACAGTACAATTAACATAATTTTCAATAGCCGTCGGGGCCTTTCACAAATACAAAACACTTTAGTCATACTATCTTTACATTATAACAAAAATCATATACACATTTTACAACACTATTGAAGTACATAATTTGATACAAAATTTGCAGAATATACAATTCAATACAAAAATAAAGAAATAAAATACAGACGTGAACCGATCCCGACCTCTATCCCTTACTTGCTGTAGGTGTACTCCCATTTCTCTAACGGGGTATTCTTCTAATCCTAAAAAATATTTGCAAATTTTAGGTGAGTTTTGCGAACTCAGTGAGTGACCGTCATCGATGGCTCACCCAGTCATATAACATATAATTCACATTTACATCATTTCACATTTCACTTTAATCATTCGTATTATGTATATGCAGAACACATGAGACCCATTTTCCATTTATTACTTTGTTATGACCGAGTGCCTAAATTGTCCTGTATCCATTGGATGCCGGGCTCATTACTAACTATCCCTTATCCGATGGGGATACAGGGCTCATTTTACATAGTGAGCCTTAGGCTCTTAATCACTTTCTGAACTCGAGGCTCTTTTCACACTTTGAGCTTTAAGCTCTAATTAGTGGCTACTCTGGTCACAACCCTTATTATCTGATCATGCGCTCATGTATGGAATGTATCTCACATTTTCAATCAATCATATTATGAAACATTTAGTTCGTCATATTCACATACAAGTAGCACTTTAATATCTCATCCACATTTCACAATTATCTAACTTTCTGTCCAGAATTCAACACAATCAATCACATTCATATAAGCATTTAGTAGTCAATCAATACAAAAATTCAAACAAAAATAATAATGAAATGAGACTATCTAGGTCTACTCATAGTACGCTCCAGATGAGCATTTGCTTCCAAATTCTGAAAACGCCTGAATGCGAACTTTTAAACTGCACAATCCATTTATGCAATACACACATTGCACACATACTTTAATAACTTTGCACAATTATAAGCATTCATTTATGTATACGTATGTATATGGAATATGTATGTTGCATGTTCATTACAATCCCAGGTATATTATCAAATTTCACATTTTATCACATTCTCAATTTTTTTTTTGCATCATTTGCTTTCATAAAAACTCATTTCTCGTTCAGTTTTACTAGATACACTTTACTTCTCCTTTTGAATCACAAATTTAATCATATGGACCACTTCATCTCCATTAAACACATGTATTTGGTACTTTAATACCAAAAATTCACTCATTAATGTTATTCCAACATTACATGATCACACATTACCAAAAATCTCATGTCTTCTTATAAGTTCTCCAATTTCCAAACCTTCGGGTCTATTTTCCATGATTAATTAGACAATGCAAATGAAGTAATTTGACAATACTCTCTTCTAGAAGAATGTTCCTCATTGTCCTAAGTTTCTAATGAAACCAAGATCATTCAATCTAGTTTAGTACTAAAAATGTTATACTCCAATTAATTCGGACTGTTCATAAGCTAAAACAGTATCCTATACTTAGCTTTAATTCAAAACTTTGGACTTCTAGAGACAAAATTCAAATTCGATCTCTCCATACAAATTGTATCCCTATGTTGCTAGTTTAATATAAATTAAGGACCATCTCATTTGGATGGCTACAGATCAAGTTATTATTAAAACACCGAAGCATGGTCAGTGATAATACTCCAGTCATAAAGTTCCAAAATTGTTCATCATTTTTGTTCCAATTCAATCAATCAATCTCTTCCAAATGATTTCATATGGTTATAATTTTTGGTGGATATGAAGATAAATGTATTATGAGTCCAATGGTCCAAGTCTCATGTCATTTAGAGGTCAAACGAAGTAGATATTGCCAAACAATCGAAGGATACTCATCATCCAAACATCAACCTTCAAAGTCGCGATTGTGCATTGGCAAAATTTTCACAAAAGTCGTGATTGTGGTGCAAAAATCGCATGATCGCAACTTTTCCCTAGTCAAACAACCCTCCTTCAAACCTCTATATTGCAAGATTGTGACTTTGGGTGCAAAAATCAAACGATCGCGACTTTCCCCTAGTCACGCAACCCTCCTTCAAACCTCCATATCTTTTGATGTAGAACTCCAAAAACTGCAAACTTTATATCAATGAAAAGATAAAAGAATGATCTAAAATTTCATGCAGATTAAAAATGATATTTTGACTCAAGAAGGTCAAAATTTCCAATCAATGCAGCTTCCCTGAATGTCCATCCTATGCAGCATCACAAACTTCTAATGATCATATCTATCAACTCTTGTATCGAAAAATTTCATACTATATTGCACTAAAAAAATAAAAAGATAAACTACAACTTCTAAGAAGACAACTTTGTCTAATTAAGCCTAGATTAATCCAGTTTTTCCCCTGAATTTAAAACACACATTTCTACCCTATTTCTTTTTTCTTTCTTATATTTTAAACCAACTTCTCTAACTTATTTGATTTCATCATCTCAAGTGGATACTTCTTCAAGCATACCTAATTTCAAATCAACATCATCCATATACATTTCATATTTCCTACTTGATCATAAACTGATGGGTCCCGTTTTTGGAACACAACCCTCTTGCTCTGATACCAATTATATTGGACCCCGTTTTCGAGACCCAACTCTTGAACCATAAAACATGAGTTTTGATATCACAACTATTGGGTCCGAACTTCGGAATCCAACCTTTTGTGAAAACATGAAATGTGAGCATGCATATTACCTTGAAGGGTTATTGCATTAAACTCTCATTGGACATCATAATTTTTTTCATAACATCCCAAAAATTTACTCTCAACTTGTTCAATGGTGTGCCCATACAAATCAGTCACCATGCTTAAACTCATTTCTCCTGCTTGTGAGCAGAATTTGGAAATCTTCAAATCTGAATTTCAAGTTGACTTCTTCATAGATATCATAGCTCTAAGTCTCTAGTTTGTTTTGAAGCAAGAATAAACTCAATCGATGTTCTATAGGTCAAGATAGGCTTAAAAAGCTAAAGTCTGCTCAAACCCTAATCAAGCTCTCCTAACTGACCTCTCACTTACTTTAATGAAAATTTTCTCCAATCAACTCCAAATGATACAAATTTTTATGGAGAGAAAGATACATGTCTTAGAAATCCATTGCTTCAAGAATCACTTCATTCGGAGGTCGAATAAGGGAGTTATGACCAAAAGAATCACACATGTTTATACCCCAAATTGATTTGAACCTATCTTGGCGCGATTGTCATATTGTTCAATCTAGATGTTAGATTGCGTTCCTTTTTAGACAATTAGAAAGAACACATCTAGGCCTACAACTTTCATGAAGACTACAAAATCATATTACGCCTCTAAAAGGGTCAAAAAGCACAATCTTTCCCATGAATGTTCGTTTAACGGACATGTATCGGGCTTAGGAGGCAAAATGACTCGAGAATGTCCGTTTAACGGACATCTTTAAACGGACATAGACTAGCCAAGGAGTGTTTTTACACCCGAGAAGGTCCGTTAAATGGACCTTATATCCGTTAAACGGACATTGGGGCTCCCCAAAGTCCTCCAAACCCTCTCCAATGCTTCCTACATCTAATCTAACATCATATTCACTTATAATCTTACCAATTTCACTTCTTCCCATGCAAATGCACTTCATAACAATTCAAACACCAAAATTATCTCATCAAAATCTTAAATCTCAATCGATTTTAATCATCAAAAACACAATTCTCATCAATATACCACAACTGTCATCATACACAAATCCTATGCAACATCATAACTTGTAACCATCATATCTCTTCATTCCGAGCTCCAAAATTTACAAACTTTATAGCGTCGGAAAGCTAAAAAGACGAACTACATCTTTCATGAAGACAATTGTGGCTAATTCTACCTCAAAAATTCCAGTATTTCCCTAGAAATCACATACATATTATCCTTGTGAAAACTTGCAATTGTCCCAAATTCACTTACTTTATTACAACATCATTCTTGTCCATTCATAATTACTATCCTTCTTTTCCATAACAATTCACTTACAAGTAATGGCAACTCATATTCAGGGTTCATCAACTCAATTGGATAACTTCTTCATTTATGCTAATTCCAAATTAATCTCATCCTTAATTAAGTTATATTTTAACTCCAACCTTGATCCATACCCAAATTCACATTCCAATATAATTTATAATTCAATTACCAATTGGAATTCATCAAGCTCTCAATCTCAATTTATTTTACTCTTCATATTTAACCACAACTCATCATTCATAACTTCCTTGTATCTTTTTCCATAATATCTCACTTATATGTATATATATATATATACATATACCAACCATTCATGCTCCACATTCATCATAGTCATCCATAAAACAAATTTACACTTCATGTCCATATACAAGTCCATTTTTCATTAACATCATAAATAAGAGTTTACAAGCTTCAATGGCATTTCCAAGCGACAATACAATCTCAATATCAAAATCCAATATAAAAAACATGCAAAACCCAAAATTTCTTAAAATACACTTGAAGCCTTGTTTTACATCAATTAAAACATGTAATTCTGGATTTATGCCTTGATTCACTCTTACTTAATCTCTTGGTCAATACCTGGAGATGGGGACAGAGAGGGGGCTGAGCTCGAAAGCTTGTGGGTAACATGCTTATAACAAATAACAAGCAAAACCTTTCAAAAAGTTCTTTATCATGGAAAATTCTTTTTGAGTCATAAAACACATGCTTCTTAAAATCCTTATCAAGTAATCAAATCACAAACAACACAATTCATGCATTTTTCAACTTATTCATAAATCATAAATACATAAGCACATCATAATGGTTCGGGTGGTCCATAAACAGAACGTACTAACACAATTCCATAGAATAGTTTTGTGTAGCCGTGAACAAAACGAACTAACACAATCCCATGTAGTGGTTTTGTGTAGTCGTAAACATGAGGAGTCCATGAAGGAGCTCCATGCCACTAGCAGGCAGGTGGGAGAAACCTTTAGACAAGTGCATTTGACTTACAGAACGGACCAAACCAAACCCACATAACATGTAATTCATGTCTTGAAAACAGATTTGCCCAAAATAGCAATATTTCATAAACTTGTTTGTCATGATAACAATTCACAATGCATTATCAAAATTTCATACATCAACATGTGGCAATTTCTCAAATCAATCACAAGCAATAAAAGCAACAATTGTAGCAATTTCTTAAATCATTTAAAAATAATGAATT
>JANKYE010000005.1:18815151-18825309 GCA_032467995.1 Erythroxylum dillonii | reverse complement strand
AAGATTGTTTCTGATGATGGATAGTGATTTGAGACTTATTGAAGTGTCTTAGGTTTAGGATTGTGTTTGCTTATGCGAGGGTTCTGGACAGGAGGTCAGATGATTTGGAGTTTGGTTTTGAGATTATAGAAGTGTGTTTCTGCATTGCAGATTTTGGGTTTTGTTAAAGTACAGCCATTATGCTGCCCAATTTTTGTGAAATTGGGTAGGGCTGGTTTGTACATAAGTTATTCTGAACAGGAGGTCCGATGATTTGGAGTTTGGTTTTGGGATTATAGAAGTGTGTTTCTGCATTGCAGATTTTGGGTTTTGTTAAAGTACAGCCATTATGCTGCCCAATTTTTGTGAAATTGGGTAGGGCTGGTTTGTACATAAGTTATGTATAAGAAAGTATAGATAATGAGATAAGAGGAAATTGACTAATTGATGGGTTAAGAGATAAGTTTTGATAAAAATAAGATTTGAGTTTACGACGATTGTTAAGAATTGAGTATTATTTGAGGATGAAATTTCCAGTGGGAAACTAGTATTGTTTTGATTCGTATAAGATTGATTAAGAATGAAAGGAATTAAATAGAAAGATAGAAAAAAAAATTTATACCGGTTTTCAGGTTCGGTTTAAGTCTAAGGTTTCCAGCGCGACCGTTTTCTATTGTTTGCTTCGGATGTCAGATATGCTTCGTTTTGTCAGAAATTTTGTATCAGTTCTCTTTCGTTTTCGTTTGTTTCCGAATTCGATTCGCTTCCATTCATCGTTTCTGTTCGTTTTCGCTTTTGATCCCGTTTTGCTTTCGGTTGGGATCCGGTTTCGAGATCGAGTTCCAACTGAAAGAAAAGGCTGAAGCAACATCATTTGCAGCTAGGAGACTCCACTCCACATCCACACGTTGACAGCTAGTTGGGTGGAGGAGGCAAACGTTAAAGGAGCAGCTGGTGGAAAGAAGACACGTAGCCGCTGGAAGCTTTGGGAGACAATGTGAGTTGCATGGCAAGAGGGTTGGAACGTTGGCAGCTGCTAGACTCTCACACACACACGCAAGACAAGAAGGTTGGACATAAAAAAAAGGATTAAACGTTAGCTAGTGGAGAAAGCAATCAGTGGAAGCCAATAACATTGCATCATCACTATACACTCCACTCCAAACACAACGAGACAACTGATGCATGAAATGATTAAATTTTAGCTAATGGAGAAGACACTTTATGCAAGCAAAATGAGACACCTGGTGAGAGAGAACAAAGTTGTTGTAGGTGGAGATAAAAATAATAATAATGTAGCTGGTGGCTTAGGAGAAATATGGACTTTTAAGAAGCTAGTGTGGAGAGACCAGAGGGCCTTAGCCAAGATGTACCGAAGCTAAAGACGCGACAAAAAAATACAGCTGTGGATAAAGGGGTGTTTTATTTTTTTCTTTATTTTATTCCTTATTTATTTTAATTGTGTGGATTTAATCAATGCAAACTTATATTATGACCATGATTTATGTTACATTGATAAATATGTGTGAGTAAGGTTTTCTTTTCGGTTAAGGTTAAGATTGATATTGGATTAGGATAATTTTGTGCTATTGATTTTTGCTTGATTGAATGCATTTTTAGTCCTAATTTAGCTTGATCACCTAAATTAAGACCTTGGATGGTTGAATGCCATAACCAATGGTATTTAATTTGTTAGAAAATTAATCAAGTGACATACTTGAGACTTAAGTGTAATCTAACCTTAGGATCTTGTGTGAGGATACCTAAAACTAACGAATTTAATTTTAGGCTTCTTGTATTTAACGCCTTTTATTCCAAATTATCTATGAACCAAGTGGGTAACTCGGATTTAGAAGAGAAGGGAACATCCATGAACATTGGGTTCGACTTACTTAAGTGAAGTATTTCCTAAATCAATCCACCGTTACAATTTTATTTTTATTGTCCAATCTAATTGAAATCTAATACCTTAGCCGATTTCTGTCATTTGATTAAATCTAGTCATTTTAATTCATACCTTGCATTTTTCGTATTTCCTTGATTTGCTTACTTTATTTTATTTTCAAATCAATCAATTCTTGATCGTCTGAGTAATTTTTCATCGTTTAATTTAATTGTCTTGCGTGTTGAAATTCCCTTGGGTACGATATCCAGCTCTTACCGTTTCATATTACTTGTTGACGGGGTGCACTTGCCTCTAATTGGTCTAGATAGAATTTAGTTTATATTGTTTTGTTTAGACCGCAACAGTTGGGGTCCTTCCTACTCAACTGAACATCGTGTATGATGGGACTTAGCAATTGAACAAGATTGCTCGGGCTTACCATCTATGCTAGGCATGCCACTAATGGGCGAGGGAGATAACACAGGGCTACATGCATTTGAAATGATAAATGTACCTACACTTTCGTAGGGTTTTCTGGCTCTATCACACGTCCCCTCCGCAAGATTTCTCAAGCATCCTGACAAGTTCTGCTGCTATCCATAAGAAATCGCCATTCCTTCTACTGTTGCGACCCATTGGGACTCCACTTACGTTTTCAGCTGTGACAACCCTCTCTTTTCTAACTTGGTACATCAACCTTTGATTCATGATTTTGCATGTGAATTTTAGTGGTGGAGAAATGAAATGATATGCAAAGTTGTGGGTTGTCATGATTATGAATGGTATTGAGAGTTCCCGTAGATATATTTTAGTTAAACACATTTTTCGAGTCTACCATTAGATTGCTAAGTTTTTGAAGATATTGAATGTTGATTGATCATGAGTAAAAGCTTGAAATGTTTGTTTTTTTCTATGATTTTTGAAAGTTATTCATCTTTGTTTATGATTATATGGTCTTGGAACAATATGGGAACTGAGTCAATATTTTGGGTCAATGAGCTTAATTTTGATGTTTTGCCCGAGGACGGAAAAAAGCTAAGTGTGGGGGAAATTGATATGTGTTTAATTGCTAATATATTTAATCATTTACACTTAGCGATTATTGAAATAAAAATGGTTAAAAAATTCACTTTAATTCATATTTGATGTTAGGTACAATTTGGGAGCAAAGAAATTAAAGTGAGTTAAAAACACCACAAATGGGTCATTTTTCGAATATCTATTTTTGCTTATCTTTATGGAGGAAGAAGAGAAAGAAAAAATTAAGACAAGAAATATAAAACAATTATGGAAGAAGAAGGTAACATGATTTTGCATGCATTGAGCTTAAAACGACATGAAGAGGAGCATAAAAAAATCAAAGAGGCAGCGTGCATAAAACGCACAACAGTAACCGAGATTAAGGAGAGGACTTGAATTAGCAACATAGAGGGGACCCAGGAGAGAAAAGGCAATAGACACACAACAGCTGAAGGAACGACGACGCAGAGCTGGAGGCAGCAAATTACATAAGACCTACAATACAAGCTAAATCAGC
Organism: Erythroxylum dillonii; assembly: GCA_032467995.1. Lineage (NCBI taxonomy): Eukaryota > Viridiplantae > Streptophyta > Magnoliopsida > Malpighiales > Erythroxylaceae > Erythroxylum > Erythroxylum dillonii. The sequence goes on along the minus strand of JANKYE010000005.1, from coordinate 18,821,908 downwards.
AACCAATGCTTTAGTGATACGCGACATTGAGGAGTAGCATATGCAACATGTGGCAGACGCAAGAAGGGGAATTAATTTTGCGTGAAATAAAGAAAATTAAAGCAATAGATAGGGCAAAACGGAAGTGACGCAAGGCAATAGGGTAGAAGGTAGCAAATAAAATTAAAAGGAGATTGAACAGTGCCGCCACAGGAGCTACACAAAGCAACAAAAGAGTGCACAGTGCCGGCAGAGGAGTGAAGAGAGGAGCAAGTTTTAAACATGATGCAGACCTTTATTGGTCTTGTCATGCTAGAATAGAGAGAATAAAACAGGAGACGCACAGTAGCGGGCTGGAGTGGAGAATGTAGTAAAATATAGGGATTTTCGGATAGGGATCAGAATGGGAGCTCAAACAATTATCCAAAAAATACCTATGAAGGGCTAAATATTTCGACGCCGATTCGGAGGTAACATTGATGCCAACAACCTGGGCTAAGTATTATTTTAATTATTTTGTTGTTTCTTTCTCTCATTAGGAATTGATTGTGTTATCCGATTTTAACTGGTTTGGTTTTTGTGTATGGATAATTGGATTTTCGTTATTACTCGGTGATTTGTGTATGAACCGGATGGGTATTGTGATTTGAAAATTTTAATGCGTTCATTGGATTGCCAATTGCAAACCTATTATTAGAATTTCGATATAATCCGTAATTGTTATGTTGAAATTCACATGTAGCGACTAATGATTCATATCATTAGGGATAACACAACCTAGGTTAAATGACACATCGTATGTAGTTGTTGCCTTGATTAATCGGTTTTTCTGATTCGTAATGGTACCGACTAATTAATTCTAGAGATCGTATCCTAAGTTATTCGATGGTTAGGTTTAATTAATGATTGTATCTTGATTAAACAAAACCTAAGGGAAAACTCGGGTTAATTTTTAACCCACGATTAATAGTTTCTAGGAGAGTTTAAAGACCAACAAATTATTGAAATATGCTTAATTAAGGTGTAGACCGAGATTGAACCGAAGAATCGGGTCCCTACTGAATTCCCCACATTTATCACTTTTGCATGTTTTCTTTACTTTGTTTTTGTTAGTTAGTTTTATTTTTATTTTTCCTTTCAAAAATCCAAAACCTCCCTTTAAGTATAAACATCGATTATTTTTATTTCATAAACTTTACACACACTCTCTGTGGGATCAACCTAGACTGCCCACTACTATAGCAGTAGTCTGGTTAATTTAATTTTGATTAGCGTTACGATGCGCGGTCAATTTTCTTCAGCTTTTTATTTTTTTTGGTTTTTAACATATATAATTACGTAAAAGTGGTATACATAAGGCTAGCTATAAAAAACAGGTTGAAAACAGGCCAAAAAGAGCTAAAAATGGCATCAGTAGACACCAAAAATTGTCCTCCCTGCAGAGAGTGTTGCACCATCCGGCGCGTGCGGTGCTACCGTAGCAGGAGGAGCGGTGGAGCACGCGCTAATCGCATGCCACTAAGTGTTACACGCACCTCACGTGGTGCACTCCCTATGAGCATGGAACCGTGGGCTCGTGCGATGCATCCGCCGTATCCGGCTCGACACGTGGACCTCTAGGATTGGAACACGTGTCGGTGTGTGCAACGCATGCGCTATACAATGAGCACGCATATGCGAATGGGGTTGCGTGCGGAGCATATGCCAAACGCATCTGTAGCGCGTCTGTCTGCTCTTTTGCAACGCACGCATCCCCTTTCCCACTTGCAGGCTAAAGTGCTGACGTCAGCATGACGTCCACAAATGTTTAAAAAAAAGGAAATATTTTATAATTCTCGTAAAGGTACCACAGGTCCTTTTGGGTCAGTTTCTGGGCAGGGAATTTTTTAAGTAATTTTTTCAATTTTTTATGGATTTATTACATTAGTAATTGGATTCCGAAAAAGTTTTTCAAGCCTTTTTAAAGCTAATTTTGAGTGCATTTTCGTACTCCGAACTACACATAAGGAAGACATATAAAGTTTTATGTATTGTGTGGTAGGTTTAGTATTCGGGAAAGTATGATATACACTCTCATTGAGATTTTTTATTTATAAAAGTCTCAAATAAAGTTTGAAGGCAATGTTTACAGTATTAGTATGTGATTATTTAATTATGAATCTAGTTTTTTCATTTATAACCGATTTTCACATATATTATGCCTATATAGAATGTGAGGATGACATAAAGTTATATCCCTTGTGTTTGTGGACTTTGTAGGGTGCTGATGAGAATGCAATCACCAAAGTGTCCTTTCAAGTCAGTATTTTGGATTGTTTTGCTCACATGTTGGGGATATCTCTGACCTTATGTTTGGTTATTTTGCCCAAAGGTGTTCACCTTACATAGAGTTTTGAGATGTTCATAAAGGTATTAGATAGAGGAAAGTCGTCGCTTAAATGATATTTTCACCCAAAGATGGTAGTATCATAAGAGTTGCTGGATTGTACTCTGATCGCTTTTATGTGGGGATCCAATCATATATATTATATATTCAGCCCAAAGGTGTTTCATAATATGTGTGATCAAATTCTCAATAGAGATATTGCTTTAATGTTTTAAATATCACTGTTGTCCTGCATTTAAACTGATTTTTGCATTGTCTTTTCTATCTTGTAGTCACCTTTTTGATAAATAACAGTGATGTCATGATTGATACCTTAAATGGTTTTAATTTCAAGAAGTGGCAAAGGACGTGGAATTTGCATTGGAGATGGCTGATGTCAACATGGCGATGCACATCGAGAGACCTTCTTTACTTACGGATATCAGCTCAGAAGCTGATAAAGTAGCTATGATTGTCTGGAAGCGGTCAAATAGGATGTGCTATTTGATCATCAAGAGGTCGATCCTAGATCATCTGCTAAGTGGATTGCAAAATATGACTATAGCAAAGTAGTTCATGGATGGCATTTCCCAGAGATACAAGGTGTCTTCTTATGCGAAGCAAAGCACCTTGACTAAGGAGTTGTTCTGTATGAAGTATATGGGAGAAGGAGGTGTCTGAGAGTAAATTATCAGGATGGTACACCTTCAAACTAGGCTAAAGGCGTTTAATGTACCAATTCTTGATAATCTCATAGTGCATCAGACACTAAATACTCTCTCGTGAAAGTTTGAGATGTTGGCTACTTCCTACATCTCTCAGGATGAGACCTGGGACATCATTGCCTTGATTTCCCAATGTGTTGTAGTGAAGAAGAAGATTAAGAACCCTCTTCATACGACTACGTATGCAGCTACCAAAGGTAAGGGGAAGGCTAAGCCCCAACACCTAAGGGTAAAGGTAAGATATCCAAGCTTCTGAGGACTCAGACTAGACAGTCCAGCATCGCTAAGGGGCCACATGAATTAAAGAGTATGATGTGCTTCTTCTGCAAAAAGAAGGGGCATAGGAAGTATGATTACAAGAAGTACAAACTATGGAAGGTCAAGGAACTGTCAGGTAAATTTTCGACCTTTATGATTCTTGAATCCAATGTAGCTATAACCATTTCAATTTCTTAGTGGTTAGATATTGGAGCTTCTAACCATGTTTCTTCCACAATACAGGGGTTCAAATCCAGGAGAAGGCTGACTAAAGTAGAGGAGAAGCTGATTGTTGGCAAAAATGAAGAGATGGATGTTTTACATGTAGGAGATGTAGGATTAAACCTCGATACGGAGGGTTTGTATTAGTTTTACGAGACATGTTTTATATAGCGTTCTTTAGACAGAATTTGATCTTTGTATTAGTTTGGGATAAATAAGGTTTTCGTTTTGTATTTGATACTTCTGTTGTAAATATTTCTATTAACAAAAGACATATCAAAACTGCCTTCTTATCCTAAGGATTATATAGAATATGTCTTACTCGTAATGAAATGTATGCCTCTTCTTATATTGTTGAACTTGTTACTCGAAATAGGGCCTTCATAAAGGAACCGTCTTGGCCACATTTCAAGGGAAAGGGTTGAGAGATTGATAAAGGATAATATTTTCCCAACTCTAGACTTTAGTGATTTGGAAACATATATCGATTGTTGTAGGGGTAAGTTAACCAAGATAAAGAAAAAAAGTCAACTCGTACTTCTAATCTATTGGACCTTATACATACAGACATTAGTGGTCCCTATACAGTCACGTTATGCAATGCTAGATTTTTTCTAACATTTATAGATGATTATTCCCGCTATGGATATGTGTTATTACTTAAAGAAAAGTCTGAAGTTCTTGATAAGTTCAAGATCTTTAAGACTGAGGTTGAGAACCAATTGGAAATGTTGGCCCCCGATTTTTTTTCTTCATTAGTTAAGCATGATCCAAAATAATTATGAGCTTTGGATAGATAGATTTTTAGGAGTAAATTTTTTTATCTATGTTAGTAGAATTTATTTCATGGGTTAGTTAAATTAAAAGTGGTAAGAATGCATAAAGAATACATTTGGAAGATCACTTAAGGTTAAAAAGACATAAGGTATAAAGGAAGGGTAAAGTGGACTTTTAGCATTCATTAAGGGTAAAATGGGAAGAAAGAGGTGTTGTCTTCTTCCCAAAGAAGAGAAAAATGTGAGTGAGACGAAAGGAGAAGTGAAATACGAAGACAACAGGCGAGGAAGTGAGATTTCGATGGTTTGAGAGAAAAGAAGAGAATTGAGCTAGGGTTCATCTTTTATAAACTTTCTAGAGAGATTTTGAGGTTGAGCAAGAAGGGGAAAAAGGTAGAGGAAGATAAGAGCTTCCATTTGAGCCCAATAATCTCTTCATTTGGTGAAGATTCAAGGTAAGGTCTTACTTAATCTTTTGGATTTTTGGAAGGGTTTTGGTTCATGAAGCTTAGAAAATGCATGGGTTTAATCTTTCTAGTAGCAATTTCATTGAATATGCTTTGTGAGTTTTGATTTTTGCAATATTATTGAAGTTGAGATTTTTTCCTATAAAAAGGGAATCAAGAAAGACAAGAGAAGCAAGAGGAGAGGTAAATTTGAGCAAGTTTTTCAAACAAGAAATTAAGGTGGGTTACATTTTTATAATTAAGTAATGAGCCATTAATGTCTCTTTTAAGAAATGGAAATAAATGATTTCAACTAGTTCTAAAATGTGCATTTACTGTTTTCTGAATGTTTTGAGAATGTGCTGCATATTTTGCATATGAATTTTTTTTGACTTATGAAAATGATTTTTTAAAGGATATCAAGCTTAAGAAATCAAGTTTTCGAAATGTGCTTTTTAGCTAATATGTTTTACAAATCATGAAATACATGTTATGTGGGTTTGTGGTGGTTCCCAAAGTTAAGTCAAGTGCACTTTGACAAAAGGCTTCTTCCGCCTGTCCGCTAGTGGCATGGGGCTCCTTCATGGACTCCCATAAGTTCACGTCTACGCAAGACCATTATGTGGAAAGGCATAGTATGTTCTGTTTTTTGGATCCACCAGAACCAATTTTGATATGCTTATGTGCTCATGATATGTTGACAAGAGTGATGTATATGTGATTTGCATTAATGTGAGTTTTTACTATGAAAATGATTATTTCAATGGTTTTGCTTGTTACTGGTTATAAAATTGTTACTCACGAGCTTTAAGCTCACCTTCATTCTCCTCCCCATATTCAGGTGATGAGCAAGAGATCAAGTAGTCAAGAGCCAAGGCATCACTCCCCTTTTGCTGTTGGATCCCGTTTCCGAAATCCAACTACTTATATAGATTCCCTCATACATACACATGATTCCTTATAAACTCTTCTTGCTCTGATACCATATCTATGTTGGGACCCATTACCGGATATCCAACCCCTTACGCAAACCAAACTAAACCCGAGCATATCCGTTGGATCCCGAATCCGGAACCAAACTACTTAATCCGAAACCGTCATACTTATATATGATTATAAACTCAATTAACGTCCTATGAATAAATCTTGTACGATTCATCTTAATTTCCATCAATAAAATTGATTTACCTAGGGCCCAAAATTAAAATCCCATTCCTAAGCTAATATGAAATTTCATGCTGCTATAAAAACAGCAATGAAAATCGCTTCAATCAGGGTTTCCTAGATTACGCTAGAATTTACCAAAGTGCGGACTCGGAATCGAAAGCGAAATGAACCATAACGAATCAAATCGGATAATAAAGTACGGAAACAAAACGAAAGCGGAAGCAAAAGCAAATCGAACCGAAAGGCATAAGGCGGAAGCAAAGCGAACAAATGGTTCAAACGAACTTGTGGGCAAATTTTCGACAAATTAAACTAATCGGAAAATTTGACATTTTTGCGAGAGAAGGTAGAAAAATTGTTGAGAAAATCAATAGTTCGAAAATCGGGTGAATCGGAGGTCAATTGCAAAAGTTATAAGAGGAAAATCGGAAATGACCAAATGAATAGTGAACAGCCAACTTCCGACCCTCATAACTTCTTACTCCTAACTCCGAACAGGACATATCATACTCCGTTGGAAAGATAAAAGACCCTCTACATCTTTCATGAAGGATGGAAAACCCGATTATCGCTCTAAAGGGGGGAAAAACCCTTCCAAAGGTTCAGCCCAAATTGCCACATGAATAGTAATCCGGGAATAGTGAACAGAAATCTTCAAATAGTTCATAAATTTTTCATCCTAAATCGAAAAATGACCCATTTTATACCATTTTAAAGATCTTAGCTTATTCTACAATCTTCTAGAAGACCTCGTCATCCAAATCAACCGTTTAGGAGGTCTAAAACCTAAGCGAAGTTGCTGCCAAATTTATGAAAAAT
>JANKYE010000005.1:18793095-18815051 GCA_032467995.1 Erythroxylum dillonii | reverse complement strand
GGAATGAAAACTTGATACCCACCCCCTTTGGAGGGTTTAGTAGATTCCCAAATTTAATGGAATAATTCCATTCCCTTGGAATTGAAAACTTCAAAACAAACACTATCTTTTGCAATTATTCTATTCCTTCATTCCCAAACCCTCAAACCAAACGCCCCCTTATTATTGGCCTATGTGGATACTTGTATATTTTTTATTGTATAGCTTATCGTCAATGGCTATAAATATGTTAACCACTGAGCTGTATAACTCAACCCATAATTTTCCCTCCTCAGGTGCAGACCGGGAAAAGTGACGACGACCTTTGCAAGGCATTCGGATACTCCAAGATAGCTAGGAGTCTTTTGTATTAAGTTAGTAACTTTTGACTAGCTTTATAGGCATATCAAACATGATCATCTTTTGTATTTTGTATTAAGTTGATGTATATGTTGATATGTAAGTAAAGCTTGTTCAAACATTGATTTTGTTTTCAAATGAGAATAAGAATTGAGAAGTTCTTTTTGTATGATTATGTTTTTTAAAGTTTGAGAATGATGGATGTGCTTATCCTTGGTTCAAATTTCCAATTGTTGCTAGTGTTCGAATAGCTTGTTCAAATTGGAAAGATTGTGTGTGATGAATCCTTTGGAGTTGAGATTTAAGTGTTAATGAGATGTTTTTAGTAGTTAAATGAATTTGAAGTGGTTTTTGGCACTAGAAAGGTGGTATTGGAGAAGAGTATGAGGAAAGGAGATGTTAGAATGGGTTTAGGATCCTTTGGAGAGGTTTTAAAGGGTGAAAAATTCGTTTCACCCAAAGGTTACATGGCCTGCCCGAGTAAAATCACACAGGCCGTGTGTTTCTAGCGTAGGAGCATTGTTACACCCGAAGGTTACACGGCCTACCCGTGTTGGGTTACACGACCGGCATTTTTTGACCCTCAAAATGACAGAATTTCATTGCAGGGTCTTCAAGAAAGTTGTAGATCTAGAAGTCTTCTTTCCAACTGTCTAAAGCCGAAGTCAATCCAACACCTGTAGTGGGAGTTATGGCAATTGCGCCAAGGTATGTACATTATGAGAAAGGATATGAACATGTTAGATTCGTTTAGCCATAACTTCTTCGTCTGACTTCCGATTGAGGTGATTCTTGAAGCGATAGATTTCTAACACGTTCTTCTACCTTTCTAAAAAAATTGATAGCCTTTGGTGTTGAATTTCAAAATATTGATAAAAAAGGAGTGAGGGTTCAATGAAATGACCCCACAACAAAACCCGCTTACGCTTTTTGACTCCGAATTGATAGTAAGGCTTCTAAAATGGGGTTCAACAACTAGTTACAAAGCTAATTCTACATCACTTATCTATACTAAGTTAACCACTCTACTCTGGTAATTACGGAATTAATTCTGCATCACATACTCTCAACTAGTTAGCCATTATTTTCGGAGCTAGTTTTACATCACTTACCTGTGTTAAGTTAACCGCCATGCACCGATAGTTACGAAGTTGTATCTACATCGCTTACCTATAATTGGTTAACCGTTAGTTATAGAGCTGGTTTTACATCGCTTACCCTCACTAAGTTAACTGCTATACACTGGTATAATAACATTTATAAAACCTATCAATATACCATAGGCTAAAAACCATTTCCTTTTTATCAACCAATAATATAATTTCAATATAACTTCAAATTGTATGAAATTCAAATTTCAAACTTCAATTCATATATTGCTAAAATATACACTTATATTAGCAAAATTCACTTGTAATTTATCATTCACGTAAAACTCATAGTCATACAATATAAAGTCATATATCATCAATTCTTTTGTAAAGAATTTATTTATATAAAAAATTAAAATATACTCACTGTCTTGCAAACTTATCACATACTCACGCGTTCTGTGCCTCTGCTTTACCCACACAAATAGCACTTCGTTTAGGCATTTATTTCCAAATTCAGAAATAAGGCATTGAAACAATATATTTGGTTTAACTGAATTCCAGATTAGTATTTCATCGCGTAACAAGTTTGTTAATCATATTTCCGCTTACTTCTATAAGCTAACTTATTGTTCTCCATTCCACAGTCTAACTTTGAAAATTACTCAAATACCATCTTTTACCCATTCTAGCTTAATAATTTCTTCGAAACACTATCTTCCCCAATTAATTTACCACAATAATAATCAAACTTGAACAACTCACAACAATAACTACATTTCTGTCTTAAGGCCAAATTGTCCTCACTACACACATATATATCATCATTTCAATTTCTTTCCAACTTTTCAATATAATTTACCTAAGATCCATGCCAAGTATCATCCAAACACATCATAAACCATTTCACCTTCATCTTATTCCATATACACTTCATATACAAATTTTTCCAAATAATAAGATAACACTTCATTTAATAATTTCAATGTCACAAAGACACTTAATGACCATCCATAATCACCTTCACATGGTCATTACATCAAAACCATATTTTTATACCAAAAATGCCATTATGGCTAAACTGAACATTTTTTACATCAAAGTTGTCCAATTCAATTCTTTTTCATTTATTTACTTCATTAACATCAAAACTATGCTATGAACATCATGAAACATCAAAATAAAATTTTTAGATCAATTTACACTAAAATCCCTAGCCATGGTCGATCATCTCATTTTTGATTTCTTGGTTTACTTTCTTGTTTTCAACTCTTAAATGCTTCTAAACTTATTATCTACTCCATGGCAAGTCAAAAATCACCATTGATCTTGAGCACATCCATTCCATATAAAAATCACAAAATTAATTATCATATTTAATATATATTTATTATTAATAAAAATATAATTATATTGACATTAATAATTAAAGAGAATTTTATTTTTATTAAAAATTAAAATTAAAATTAAAACTAAGGGATTAGTACTGAGTTTAAAGTTTAACCCAAATTTGACCCAACTAGAAGTTTAAGGCACACAACTAAGTCTAAGCTCGATTGGGCTTGGACAACTCAAAATTCAATTGAGTCTGAATTAAGTTTGATTTTTTTCTTTTTATTTAAAATTTTCAAAATAACCTTGTTATTTTAAAAATATTTAAATCTGGGCTGATCTGGGTAACCGAAGGTTAAGCTTGGTCCAAAGCCTAAGGAAAAAAAAAGTTCTGACCTAAAATTCAGCCTAACCGAATTGGATCTATTGATATTGATTTTAGGCCGGGCCACGCTTAATTACCGAATCGTTCTCCAAACTTTTTGTTACATCATAATCTGCCCCTAACCTCCAACACTTTTGTTCCTCGTCGCCTCGCATTTCCTTGTTGCCTTCTACTTTTTACCATTTGCCTTCACTCATTTCAACATTGAGTATCAAATTGCTCTCCCCATCCTTCCACAGATTCTTAATCGAATAGATTCTAATCGTTAATAGGAAATACAATTAGTAATGTCTGGAAAGAATCGAGGACCGCCTTTGCCGATGAAAGGAGTAATCCACGCCATTCACGAACCACGCTTCGCTGGCGGAGTAATGCCGCCGGCGCATCCGGCAATTTTGGACGAAATCCGAGAAACCCAGTTCGGGTTAGATCCGAGGAGGCTCCCTGCGCACCCAGCTATCATCGAAGAGCGTTTGGCCGCTCAACATCAAGAAATTCAAGGCTTGTTGGCCGACAATCAGCGACTGGCTGCGACACATGTGGCGTTAAAGCAGGAATTGGAAGTTGCACAGCACGAATTGCAACAAAAAACTCGGTTTTTGGATTCTTTGCATGCGGAGAAGGATGTGCAGATGAGGGAATTGCATGACAAGTCTTTGAGGTTGGAGGCTGATTTTCGTGGTGTTGAGGCTATGCAGTCTGAATTTCGTCGTGTTCGTGCTGATATTAAGGAACTTAGTGATGTTAAGCAAGACCTTACGGGAAGAGTACAGATGATGACTCAGGATTTAGCGAGATATAATGCTGATTTGCAGCAAGTTCCGGGTTTGAAGACTGACATTGAAACTATGAAGCAGGAATTGCAGCGTGCAAGGTTATTACTTTAGATAAATTGGTTTTAGTTTCAGGAAAAAAACCTATTGTTAAATTTGAATGTTTTCTGGTGTTTGTATGGATATAGAGCTGCCATTGAGTATGAAAAGAAAGGGTATGCAGAGAATTATGAGCACGGGCAGGTGATGCAGAACAAATTGATAGCAATGGCTCGGGAGTTGGAGAAACTTCGAGCAGAGATTGCAAGTGCAGAGAAGAGAGCTCGACCCCCCGCTGCTGCAGTGAATCCAGGTACACTAATTTGTATTTAATAGGTGGAATATCCCTTGTTTTTTGCGATAATTGAGAGAAAGGAAGCAATGGTCTTGGCATCTGAAAACCCATCTTGTTGTAATTGAATTCAACCTGTTCTTTCTTCAGCTGCAGTGACTGAAGCCAACGAATTATATTCCACTGTTTTCCCCTTGGAGCTTGAGGGGCCTAATATTTCTATTACTAAACTCTTATTTCTTATTGCTGTTCTTCCTGTACAGCTTATCATGCAAATTATAGCAATCCTGAATCTGGATATGCAGGACACACTTATCCGGCTGGCTATGGAATGAACCCTGTAAGTTGGCAATGATATTGGTCTCAATTGTCTTGATGTTTGAAATTTGTAAGTTTTACATGTATGTACACATGTTTGCGTGTTTATGCATTTCGTGATTATTCCTACTTCATTATTGATATTTCTTGACATTTCCTGAACATTTAGGTGCAAGCTCATGTCGAAAACTTTCCTCAGTATGGAGTGGCACCTGGTTCCTGGGGTGCATATGATATGCATCGAGGTCAAGGGCACAGATAAACTGATATCAAAGTCAAGCTAAGATGTCTTCCAACGAGTCCTTTGAGCAGCAACTTTAGATACTTGCATAGGTTTGAACTGTTATCTTATGATAGTTTGTTTAAGAGAATTGATTCTCTTTGGGTTTAATTAAGTTGTACTTGAAAGCAAGGACAGTTATACTATTCTGATAATTGATTATGCTATTTCCATTTTAAATTCTCTTGTTGCAACTACTGTCTTTAATGATTTTTTTCCCCTTCAAATTTCTAGAAAAGAGACGTTTTGATTACCCATGGTTGTAGTGCTGCCTATTTAGGCCAGATTTTTGTGCAATTTGGCAATAGGGTTCTGTTGTTTTGATCTTTAATCATTTTTACATATATGTAGTATCAACATCTTAACTTAAAGTGTAGCCTAATTCCCATAACATCTATTTGATTATTTTGATGGCCTTAACTTTTGTCAATGATGCTAATATTACATTGGTAATCAAAAGTCTATTTGTCTAATAAGTCAACACATCCCGCCAACACCCCCGCTAATCTCTCTCTGTCTATGTTGGTCTCCCCTCAAAAGAAATAATCTCTCTCTCTCTCTCTTGTTATTTATTCTGCAAACAAGTATGGGCATTACAAAAGAAATAGGCCAACTCCTCCCTTTTTATTGAGAATCCGAGGATGAGAAAGTAAGTAATGGCTACTATGTGACAATCTTTGATAATATTTATTTATTTATTTATCCTTGAACAACTTGATATTTAACCATTTATACCTTTATGTTTGAGTTCTGTTCCTCTTATTCACCCATATTGGTCCTTGGCTTAGAGGAAGTTATATAAATTCAAAAGTCTATTGGAGACTGTAGAAATTATTCCCATCAAAAAGGATTTAATTTGAGACAAACTTCTTATTTTGTATTTGAGATTTTGGTACTATTCTGGATTATCTCCACCTTGTTCCTTTTATTTGATTACATTTTTCAAGATTCTTTACGATGTCCTCTTTTCAAATAGGCATGGATCTTGTCAAGAAATGATGCTTTTTGTTTCATTTGGTAGCCTGGCTTGTATGATAAAAATTGAAAGCATGTTCTATTTTGGTGCTGCCTCAATCATCTTTTGTCACTTTTTTTATCCACTACAAGCTTCTTACCCATTTGTTATTGAAAAACCAAAAGTTATCCTCTACTTCTTTTGATTTCTCCTCTATGCTTGCCTTAACTTTTAAAACTAATGATCTTATGTGTTCAAGAGTCAATTTTCCTCTAGCTTATGAAATTTTAAGGCTACGTAACCTGTTGAATTGCAACGCTCTAAATCATCCGATGATGTTCCATTTTGTTGCTAGGGCTGGTCAGAGTTCTTTTCTTCTTTTTGTTTTCAGTAGGTACAATGTAACTTAACTGAGGTGCAGTTTCTAGATGGTGATAAAAGTGTCTATCTCATTGGTCATTGTAGGTTCATCTTCTATTGAATTAGTTTTTGGATGTCATCCTCAACCTTCCTAGAAATCTGGATTTCCCTTTCTCAGTCTACATCAATTAGTGGGGTTTAATTACTTTTATGCCTTGTTTTGGAGTACATGTCAGAAATAATTGTTATCTTGTTCAGTATTTTGTTGTAATTGTGGCCTAGTTCTATCAGATCTAGAGAACTGTTAATGCATATAATGTTTGTCATTGGTCTTTTACTTGCTTTAGAAGCATTACTCGGACTCAAATTTTTTGTTTGGTTATTAACTCATTTAAGTGGTACGTTTTTGATATCCAGTTGATATCGGGCCTTTTTCTATTCCTTTTGTATTTCCTTGGCATTCTATCTTCTCTTTGCATGTTAAAGTAAGACGTTGTTGGTAGAAATTAGCGTGACACATCTTCTGGTAATGCTCTTAAGTATTCAGAATCAAATATTCTAATTGTAGGTTTCCCTGCAGCTCATTCTTGTACTTTGGGTTAGCTTTAGCTTTTGGGTCATAAGCTGATGCCTCAAAAACCTTCTATTGTTGAATTCTGAATGATATGAGTGATGTAATGATAAGCTATGGCTTGTGTTTTCTAGCAATCAATCAGAGTTAAGTTATTCTATAAAAAATTTTATGGTTAAGGCTTCAAAAGTGGTTTACATTTTTTATGGAAATTAAAGTATTGTATTCCTAAAATGGAAGCAATGCCATACAATTTACAAGGATAAAAGCTTATGTACCAAACCATTATAGTACAAAAGTGAGAGGGATGGTCGATATAATACAAACCACTATAATTTGCATTCAATCTGACTTAGTGGAGCTACTAATTAACAGATTGAGAGATTGACAGAGTGATGCACCTTACAATTAATTAACTCCGCATCTTGTGGCTACTATGCCAGTTGTTTTCTTCTTCCCTAAGCTTAACAAGAAGTTTTCCTTCATCTTTGCAAGTGCTTTTGTGTAAAAAGCTGTCCTGTTTTGCTGCTCATTCTTGAATCTCCTCTTGCTTCTTTCCTACCAGGCTACATAGACCTCAGGGCTAACTTGAGTAGTTTGGAATTGCCATTTGATGTCAGGTTGCTGCATACTTGTTGGAGTATTTATTCCCCTCTTTTTCACACGTGTTGAAGTTGCAAGTGAACTGAATTTTCTGCCGTAGTGGTTTAGATTTCAACTAAGTTCCTAGATTTTCACGAGAAGATAAAAAAAAGTTTGAATATCATTGGTTGTATTGTGTCAAAAATGATCAGTTTTGATATTTGAAAAGATGTAAGAAAGAGATGTGTGGTCTAAGATTGTACTAGATAGAGAGATGGGGCTGGGAACAACCCAAAATTTTTTACAAGCCCATCTTGGGATTGATCGGGCTTGGGCTAGTTTGCCAAGCCTGGTATTAGAGGAAAGCATTCCTTAGTAAGGTGGTTAGGGGGAGGACTAGCAAAAGAAAAGTCTAAGACTGAATTATTGAAGTACTTGTTAACTATAATCCTAAAAGCCTAAAGAGGAAATTGTGTAGTGAATAACGACTTTCATTTTAGTGGGATTAAGGTCATAGTACTTCTAACACTAACAAAATTTGTCATTCTTATTTTGCCGAGCTTGTGACTTTGAAAGGAAAACTTAGATACACCATTGACCCCGAAAACACCTTTTATATACTTTTGATTGAATCCATAACAAAACATATATTTGTAAGACTTATGAAGGTTGTATGCTTTGGATTGTTGAGCACTTAGTTTTCAATCTTTATTTCATTCTGCCTTCAAAATGTTGTTAGCTTTTGAAATGATGTTTACAGTTTCATTTTTAGTAGCTCAAATGAGCTTGACTAACACTTGTTTGGTGTTCGTGAAGCTAGTTATGTAAAACTTGGGACATTTATGAACCTTTTCATACTTTTTTCTTTTGGTTCAGGTTATTGTTTCTATAACTTATTACTGTATTGCATTTTTTTAGAGCTGTTCATGTTGTTGTGCATTAGGTTAGGTTCACAACTGTTTTGAAATATTATTGAGTTATGTGTCAGACATGTATTTCATTTGATGCCTGTGATGTGGTTACTCTGTTCAACATCATTAATACTAGCTTTACTTGTTTGTTTGGTTATTTGGCTTTTCTTTCTTCTCTGAGGGGGAGCTCGGTCTTTTTGGTCATCCCTTATTTATGTAGAAGTTCATGTTTACCTTGGCCATGTTTAAATGGAACCTGGTATGAATTTCCAATTTTGTGGGATTATTGCTCTCGCTCCATATCTCTATCCTCTCACTTGCTTTCTTGCAAGCTTGAGGAGGGCTAATTAATGCCTGTCCAGTATAACTCACTTAGTTCATATCGGATTCTATTTAATGGTTCTTAGAGGATTGGTTCTTGGTTGGAGTTACAATCTCTTTTAATCATTATCCTGAGGGTGGGTGGACAACAGCCACCATTCTGTCATTCCATTTGAAAGGGATCAACCTAAATTTTTATAGAAGCTTGCCCATTAGTTGAGGTATATTAGTCTCGTTGTTTGACATTTCAACACCGAAGCTACGTGAAAGTTTTCTTGTTCAAGCAAGTGATATCTTGCATGGTGTGCTTCTTTCACCGTCATTCCTTTTCAAATCTTCCTCTTCATTTGTGCCCACTCTTTGTGCACTCAGACTAGAGGGTTAGTACCATTTATCTTTCAGCGCATAGTAAGTGACCTGTAAATCAATAAATTGGGTTGCATAAGCTATTTTTCTATTTGGATGTAGTAGCTAAGTTGATTATGTCCCTACACTGTTGTACTCTGTTAAATTTGTGTTCATATGATATTTTGGTGATTAGAACTTTATATTTTGCTGTCTTCTTTGTCCGAGTTTGTTTCTCTTGCTTGTGTGTCTTAGGGAAGAATTTTTAGCTCATCTAAGAGTTGAAGAAGGCATTTATTGGCTATTGAAATGGATATGTCGAAAAGATATTTTGTCATCTTCAAGCTATGCAGCTATAACATAGGAGTGAAAAGTGATCCAGGAAACATGTTGGCAATTTTATTTTCCTATGTAATTATTTTTCTTCAAGAAAGATTTAGAGGATCTAATTGGGACATTATAGAAGAATCATGTGCATATTGTATATTGGTGGATCCTATCAAATAAGATGAAACTTGTACCATTAGGAAGGAAGCTAATAGGTATGATGATTTTATGCTTGTATAGTTGAATTCCTTAGATGTCCTGGGGGTATTTTTTGTGGCATAAAACTCAATAGATTCCAAGATGATGTGTGTTGGGAAATATCTAGTTGGATATCTCCTAGATATTATTGACTTGTGAAAGTTAGCAAATTAGATAAGTTAGGATATTATGTACAGATATTAGTTTCCTAGAATGACCCTCTTTATTTCTGTATGTACTTGTACCTATGTTTTGACCTAGTAAGATATTGAGAATAATATACATCTGTTTAGAATTTCTGCATGGTATCAGAGCATACCTGAACAACCCTAAACCCTAGCTGCTACCTACTATCAATAATCCTACCTATCTATGTCAACCATGTCTATCCAACATTGCTGAATCCTCCTGAATCCTCTAACCTATCTGTTCAAACACCTTCTCTTCATAATCCTACCTCAGATTCTCATTCCAGTCAGATCACTATTATACGACTAAATGGAGAGAATTTTCTTTGCTGGTCCCAATCGGTTACAATGTACATCTGTGGTAGAGGCAAGATTGGATATTTGATTAGTGACAAGATGGAACCTACGGCTGATGATCCTACACACAGAATATGGGATGCTGAAAATTCTATGGTTATGACATGGCTGGTAAATTCTATGGAGGAGGATATTAGCTCCAACTATAAGTGTTACCACACTGCTAACGAGCTATGGGACAACGTGAATTAGATGTATTCTGACTTAGGAAACCAGTCCCAAGTGTATGAACTAACTATCAAATTGGGTAAGATCCACCAAAGTGAGGACAGTGTCACTAAGTACTTTAATTCCCTGAAATGTTTGTGGTAAGACTTAGATTTGTTTAATGACTAACTATTTTAGAAAAATAGTAGAGGATAACCGAATATTAAGCTCTTAATTGGACTTAATGTTGAGTTTGATGAGGTTAAAGGCGGGATTATTGGAAGACAACCACTCCATCCGTTGGGGAAGTCTTTGCAGAAGTCCAACTTGAGGAGAGTAGACGGTTTGTGATGCTTGGCAAACGAAATCCTACACCTACTATTGAAAACACAGCCTTAGTTGTTGGGAACGCTGCTGGCCGTACTAAGAAGACTGAGAAAAAGTCACGGGTTTGGTGTGACTATTGCAATAAAGCTTGTCATACCCGTGAAACATGTTGGAAATTCCATGGAAAGCCTGCAAATTGGAAGGGATCACATAAAGGAAAATTTAATAAAAATTTAGCTCACTATGAATCAAGTAAAATTCCATTAGCCCATAAGGTAGATGCTGGACAGTTCTCTCAAGAGCAGATTAATTCATCCTGAAGCTATTGAAACCCAAATCTGAATCCTCAAGTGCCCTTAATGCTTCTGTTGTGCAAACTGGTACTGATTTTAATGCCTTATCATGTTCCTTTCCATACAATTTCACTCCTTGGTTCATTGATTTAGGGGCATCTGACTATATGACTTGTTCTCCTAACCATATGACCTGTTCTTCTAATTTATTCCATACTTATGACCTTAGCTTTGACCATGAAAAAATCCGTATAGAAAATGGACCATTTTCTACTGTAGCTGGTAAAGGTTCAATAACTCTATCCTCTAATAGCTGCCTTAAATCTATCCTTCATGTTCCAAAACTAGCTTGTAATTTGCTATCTGTGAGCAAACTAGCCCGTGACTCTAATTGTACCATTACATTTTTTGACTCATATTGTATCTTTTAGGATCTAACTTCGAGGAAGATGATTGGCAATGCTAAGTTGATAGATGGTCTCTACTACTTCATTGATGACAACTTGAAGAAGAAAGAAGCTCATGGCTTAAGTAGTATTTGTTCTACCCCTGCTCAAGAACATATTTTGCTTTGGCATAATAGATTAGGATATCCTAATTTTTCTTATCTCAAAAGACTATTACTTCATTTGTTTAAATCTGTGGATTGTCAAAAACTTCATTGTGAGTATTGCATTTTATCCAAAAGTCATAAGACTATTTACCCTACAAAACCATATCAACCCTCCAAACCATTTTACTTAATTCATAGTGATGTTTGGGGTCCATCCCGTGTTAAAACTCTTTCCCAAGAAGAAAATTGGTTTGTAACTTTTATGATCATACTTGATTATGTTGGGTCTATTTGATGCGTGAAAAATCTGAAGTTGCTCAAATCTTTCAAAATTTTTATATCATGATTGAAACTCAATTTCAGATGCACATTGGCGTACTTCACTTTGACAATTTGACAATGGTATCGAGTATTTTAATGAAGTCCTTGGAAAATTTCTTAAGTTTAAAGGCATTGTTCACCAATCTACGTGTGTTAACACTCCTCAATAAAATAGTATTGCCGAGAGAGAAAAATAAACATTTACTGGAAGTCTCTCGGTCCATTATGTCCATTATGTTTACAATGTATATGCCAAACTACCTTTGGGGTGAGGTTGTTTTGACTGCATCATACTTAATTAATCGAATGCCCAGCCATGTTTTGCGTTATGCTACCCCCTTAGATGTGTTTAAACAATGTTTTCCAGAAAATTGGCTTTACTCTGCTCTTCCTCTTCGGCTCTTTGGGTGTACAATGTATGTTTACAACCCGACTAGGGGAAACTCAAAACTAGATCCAAGAGCTGAAAAATCTGTCTTTATTGGGTATGCTCCTAGTCAACGAGATTATAAGTGCTACAACCCTTTAACACAAAAATTTGTTGTCTCCATGGATGTCACATTTCTAGAACATCAAAAAATTTTCCTTTAGGAGGAGAACTCTAGTGAAGCAGAAAATTTCTAAGACGTTACTATTACTCCCAACCCCTTACCTATTGTCATTATTGATCATAATATAATTCCTGATAATGAATCCAAAGATACTACTCCTAATCTGTCCATGCCAAGTAATCCCGATTCAACCACAGGGGGAGAAATACTATTGTCCGTTCCTAAGGAACGGAATATTGAGCTTCGTGTTTATACTAAGAGGAAGACTCTATTGAGAAGTAGAGAACAACCTACATAAACAATGCACGACCTCTCGAAACCCTCGACCTGGGAACAATTCAAGTAACCCATCTGCTACTTTACCCTTTATTGTGCCTACTAATGATCAATCTATACCTACTGACCCACAAATTACCGATGATATTTCTACTAAACTCTCTGCTGATAATTACCTACCCATAACATTTAGAAAGGGGAAACGGGCTTGCACCAACCATCCAATATCAAAGTACCCATCTTATGGGAAATTATCACACATACATAAATCCTTTATCTCTAAAATTACTAATCTGTTTGTACCAAGAAAGATTCAGGAAGCACTTCAAGATCCAGATTGGAGATCAGTTGTTATGGAAGAAGTAAATGCACTTAAGAAGAAGAGAACTTGGGAACTTGTGAATTTCGCTAGAGATAAAAAGCTGGGAGGTTGCAAATGGCTATTCACTGTTAACTTTAAGGCTGAATGCAATGTGGAAAGGCTGAAGGCAAGATTAGTTGCTAATGGGTTCACTCAGACCTATGGTATTGACTACCAAGAGACGTTTGCTCCTGTTGCAAAGGTAAATACTATTCGGGTATTATTATCCTTGGCTCTAAATTTTGAGTGGACTTTATATCAACTAGATGTAAAAAATGCATTCCTTAATGGAGACTTATAAGAAGAAGTCTTTATGAGCCTACCTCTAGGATTTGAGGATACCTATGGGTGAAATATGGTTTGCAAGCTAAAGAAGTCATTATATGGCCTAAAACAGTTCCCTAGAGCATGGTTTGATAGATTTGGAAGAGCTGTGAAGAGCTATGGCTATTGTCAAAGTCAAGCTAATCATACATTGTTCTACAAGCAGTCCAAGGCAGGTATGATATCTATTCTTATTGTTTACGTAGATGACATCATCATAACAGGAGTTGATGTATCCGAAATAGTAGGGCTGAAGAAGAGATTAGCCAAAGAATTTGAAATTAAAGACCATGGACCTCTCAAATACTTCCTTGGAATGGAGTTTGCTAGATCAAAGGATGGAATATTTTTGAATCAAAGGAAATATATTTTGGACTTATTGAATGAGACCGGATTAGTAGGATGCAAGGTAGCTGACACTCCTGTTGAAACTGGTGTAAATTTTAGACCAGTTCAACCTAAAAATATTATTAATAAGGAGAGATACCAACAATTGGTTGGGAAATTAATATATTTGTCACGCACTAGACCTGATATAGCTTTTGCCGTAAGCTTAGTGAGTCAATTTATGCATTCTCTAGGCCAAGAACATTTGGATGTTGTATACAGGATACTACGATATCTAAAAGGAACTCCCGGGCAAGGTTTAATGTTTCGAAAGCGGAACAATCTTCAAGTCGAAGTCTATATTGATGCTGATTGGGTAGGGAGTGCAACTAATAGAAGATCAATTTCAGGTTATTGCACAGTTGTTTTTGGTAACTTGGTAACTTGGCGGAGTAAGAAACAAAGTGTTGTTGCAAGAAGCAGTGCCAAAGTTGAGTTTCGTTCAATGGCACATGGAATTTGTGAAGCTTTATGGATTGAAAGGGTACTAGAGGAACTGCAAATTCCTATTTCAATTCCTATGAAAGTGTATAGTGACAACAAAGCTACAATTTCAATCGCTTACGATCCTGTTCTTCATGATAGAACAAAACATGTTGAGGTTGACAAGCATTTCATCAAGGAGAAGATTGAAAAAGGATTAATTTGTGTTCCCTATATTCCAACATCACAACAGGTAGCTGATATTCTCTCAAAGGGATTACACAAGAGGCGGTTTAAGCTTCTGGTTACCAGCTAGATATCTTCTGGATATTATTGTCTCCTAAAAGTTAGCAAATCAGATCAGTTAGGATATTATATACAGATATTAGGATATTATGTACAGATATTAGTTTCCTAGAATAGCCCTCTTTATTTCTATATATACTTGTACCTATGTATTGACCTACTAAGGTATTGAGAATAATATACATCTGTTCAGAATTTCTGCAATGTGGCTGTGTGCAACATGACAAGTTTAAAACATTATGAAAGCTTGAGCATTTGCAATATATTGCAGTGCTGATTTTGGTCATTGATTTCAAATTGTTATGCAATATACAAATCCTAGAGCACAAGTCAATTTACGCAATGTATGCAGTTACTTGCTGTCACTCCATGAGACATTTCAATATCAGATAGAAGCCAAGAAATTGTACTTTTTACATAGACCTAAGCAATGCCATCATTTCATATGGTATATAATTTGGCAATTCTAGTTAACTTTTTTATGATAGAATAAATGCCTCACAAAATTACAGAGTCCTGTTATTTCTACTCCAAAACCATGGTGGTAGATCTTTATTTTAGCATTAGTTTGTTTTCTTTGGTCTGTAATCATTGTATGGGATTGGCATTTAGTATATTTTATCTATAAGGTTTTATTTCATGTAGGATTAGTACTTGATTAGATTTTGTGTCTTGAATTTTGTATCTAAATCTGATATTTTTACTTTTCAGCTGTGAAACATAACAGATTCTCCCCTTTTAGAGTCTTGTAAGATATGGTACCTGGTGTTTGTGAAAAATACCCGCAGAGCTAGTTTATACATCTGTTATGTTCTAACATCTTTTATTTTTTTCCTTTTAGGCTTACCAACTTTTGGCACAAAACTTGCTGCCTTTGGTTTGTATCGGTACTTATCCACCAGGTATCTTCAACTACACTGTCTATACTTCCTTTTCTGTGGTTGGGTTACTTCTCACCATTGGCTGCAAGTTTGAATACTGTAAAACTGAAGCAATGTTCATGCTTGGGAATTGCTTTCATTTGAGAGAGACAGTGATTGTTGCTGCTGGTGTGTAACAGTTTCTTATCCACGTGAACATGTTAGTGAAGACGGACAATTTATTTGCTGTTTATTAGAGAATAATTGG
Organism: Erythroxylum dillonii; assembly: GCA_032467995.1. NCBI lineage: Eukaryota > Viridiplantae > Streptophyta > Magnoliopsida > Malpighiales > Erythroxylaceae > Erythroxylum > Erythroxylum dillonii. The sequence continues at coordinate 18,799,690 of JANKYE010000005.1, read as the reverse complement.
CTAAAACAGTGAATAAGAAGCCTTAAAAACTTAGAAGTAAGAATTCTATTTATTTAAAATTCAAATCCAAACTGTTCCAAAAAAACCACTGAAACTATCTCTTGGACTTCCTTTCCTTCCACCCACCTCCATCCTTTTCCCATTGTTTTGCCTCCGTTAAAGCAAATATATGAAATTCCACATCATGAGGAAGATTTAGTGGTGCTAGTTTTTATCTTTCTCCATCATTAAATCCAACCTTTCTTAAAACTGATTCAATTGGCCTTTTTGCTTTTTAATAACCTTTCTAGTTCAATGAAGTGAATAATTATGATAATGTCATTACCTAGCTTGAATCCAACCACAACTATCTTAAGTAATCATACAAACATGCCTCTTTTGTGTATGAAAAAGCTCCATATGTAGTGGGTAGAAAATTGTACCAAGATTAATGTAACTTTGGTGGAGATTGGAAGAACTTAGACAGAAATGCACACTAGACAAAGGAAAGAACAGCACATTAGATATAAACAATTTTTTTAATCAACAAGATTTACCCAATAAGAGGGATTAAAATTATTGGGAAAAAATTTGAGGAAGGAAATAGAGGAAAGAAAATGGAGTCTACATGCTGTAGGACAAATAGAAGAATTATTAACTAATAGCTAAAAATCACAAAATTAAGAAATGTGGTTGATATTAGGCTGCTAGAATATCAACTTTCAAGGTTGAATTTTGGCTGGGAATGCTGAAATTTCAATTTTTGTATAGCTGGAATTTTAAGATTTGATTGTTGAAAATTTAGGCGTAAGATTTCAAGGTTTAATATGATGGAAGTTAGGATTTTGGTTGCTGGAATTTTATTGTGAACACAAAGAATGGAAGGTAAAAAACTAGGAATCACTTCTAGGGTTTAAGAATCACTTTTAGAAAAAAGCATCATACTTTCTAGTTGAAAATCAAGTTTGTAGAAAATTTTCATATTGCTTATTATTATTAAAGGGCTAAGTACACACATTTTGAAAACAACCTCTCTACTAGTTAGGGATAAAAGGGTAAGGCTGTATAGTACTAAACCTCTCCAGACCTTACGTATTAACGGGATTTATACTAGGTGTTGTTGTTGTTGTGAGTACACACATATATAGAATTCTTAGAACTCTTATTCTAGTAGGAAAAAGTTCTTAACAAATTTAAATCATATTCTAATAAAAGTTCTATAAGTCCTAAACAACTAAGATAATATATGTAAAATAAAATAACATATTTAACTTACCACTATTTCCTATCTAATAAGGAATCCTAACATAATCTAAATTTCAGCCCTTATCTTTGGTTGTTAGCTCAATTCTCAATCTTTGTCCAACCAAATTAAGGCTTGTGGTTGACTAATTTTTTCTCGTTTATTTCTTCTAAATACTTTTAAGTTTTTTTCCATCAATTCTCCCTGGCTTGTTTGAAGTCGTCCTCAATGTAAAATGTGACAAATAATGTTCATATAAGTTGAAATTCTGATTCTAGAATCCAAGGACTATCAGAAATTAGTTTTCTTTTCTACTTGACAAGAAATTGTCGATATCCTCCATGTATTGTGCCTACAATACAATTTTTTATCAAGAACATCGTTTATTTTCTCTTTAAGATAAGTAGTGGCTAGAAGTCTTACAGTTGCAGTAGGGGATTGCTTATTTTGTCCATGATAAATAGTTAAGTCCACAACGTTAAAGATAAAGACTTGTTCTCATGTCACTTGGTAATTCCAAAACATAAGCATTGACACTTATCTTCTTGATGATCTTGTAAGGTCTAGCATTTCGTGAATGAAGTTTCCTATATTTTTCTTTTTGAAAATGATCTAGACAGATCCTAACCATCACCATATCCCCTTAATTGAATTCCATCAATTGACGATGTTGATCAACTTGTTCTTTATAGGACAAATTGTTGGTTATTATCTTTTGTTGTACCTCATCAAATATGTCTCTCATGTATTTTGCAAAACCTTTAGTTTCGACGCTAACTTATGTTTTTTGTGGTAAAGTAACTAGACCTATTTATAGAATAGTTGTATGCAAATTCTGCCATAGGAAGAATTAGGTCCTAATTTTTCACATTGTCTCCACCCAAACATATTAACAAGTCTCTCAAGCTTCTATTCACCATTTCCGTCTGTCCATCAGTTTGGGGATGGAAGGAACTTAAAAATTTAAAGCTTAGTGTTCAATGTTTTTCATAGAATTCTCAAAAAATAACTCATAAACTTCACATCACGATATTAGACAATGGTTATAGGTAATCCATGAAGACATACAACGTCTTTAAAGAATAGTTTAGCAGTGTAGACAGCATCATAAGTCTTGACCAATATATTTGCAAATGGTTTCATAACGAAATTACATGGCTTCTCTACTTGTCTCTTCAACTCTTCATTCTCAATAGGATTCAAGCGATAGGTTGGAAGATTTGGGAGAGTAGATCCAAGTACAAAGTCAATAGCATGTTAAATATCTCATAAAGGAGGTAATTCACCTAGTAAATCATCCGGTGTAAGGTCTGAGAAATCAGCTAACAATTCTCCCACTTCTTTTGGTACGATGAAGGGTGTTTCATGGGCTGTTTTTGTTCCTTTCTTCACTATCATTGCAGACACAATTCCATTTCCTTGCTGATAGCTTCAAATTCTTTCTCTTAAGGATATTAAGAGACTTTTTCTTGTAATTTATGACTGTATTGTTACTTCCTCTTTGTTTTTCTACTTTTTCCACCTTTATAGGCTTCGAAATTATCTTCTTTCCATGAAATATAAAATGATAGGTGCTAGCTTTTTCGAAGTGCTAAACATCTCGATTACAAAGCCACAGTCTTCCAAGTAAAATGTGAGATACTTTCATAGGAATGACATCACACCAAATAAAAGAAGACATCAAGCACCTTCGAGCAACTAGTATGGTACTATTGTCTACTCAAACAACTTTGTAGAGATTTGGATGTTTCTCTATGTGTAAATGCAATCGCTTTACGATGTTCTTCAATACAACATTCGTACTACTACATAAATGATAAGCTTGCATCGTTATCTTTGCATCTAACTTGAGTACAGAAAATAGCAGTACGAAGCCATTATTCTTGTTCTTCTGCTTTATGGGTTTTAAGTATGTGTCTCACTACATTAAGATTTGTAGGATTAGCTAGTTCATCATTAGAGTCTCCTTCCAACTTCTCTCTAGCTTCGTTCTCACACATTTATTCATCAGATTCTTCCTCTTCTTCTTCTCCCCCCATCATACGCAAACTTTTATTAAGGCATTCATAAGGAAAGTGGCCCCTCCCAATTGCATCAGAAGCACTTCTTGTCACTGCTGCCTTCTTTTGTCCCAATTTCAGCTATGACTTTGCCTTCAAGTTCAGTTCCTTGGGAAGTTATGCAATTGTTTTATGGTGCAGATTTTGATGCATTGGGTGCTGGTCTAAAGTTTTGCACCATCTTAGTTCTCTTCATTCCGAACTCCCTAGCTCGACTTTGAAACTTTTTAGTTACTTGTTGTCCTAAGTATTGTTTCACTCTTAAAGCCAAGTAATATGATCTTCAAGGCTGTAAATCCTTTTCATTATAAGGTCCTTGTAAATTTCTGCCCTTAAGCTATGTTTGTAGTGAGATATAAGTTGTTGTTCTGACTCCATCCCTTCACATTGAATAAAAAGTTCATCAAATATTTTTGAGTACTTAGTTACGAACATAATCTTTTGTCTAAGGGTTGTGAGTTGATCTTGGAGATCTTCCTGATAATGAAATGGTAAGTATTTTTCCAATAACTTCAGTTTCATATCTTCCCGATCAACAATTGATGTTTTGCCCTTTTTTTAAGTTTATCCTCTACCGATCTCCACTAGATTTTAGTGTGTCTAACTAGTTTCATCTTTACGAAACAAACTTTTCGATCTTTTGACATGTGGTATCAGTCAAAGAAATCTAATTGCAACTCTCTAGTCTAAGAACAGTTGTGGATCCATCTTTCCTACAAAATTAGGGGCTTCAACATGAATTTTCTTAGTAATGTCATCAAGTTTGTTGTGGGTTTCAACTCTATCGTTGCCTCTAAAGGCTCGCATGCACTCTCCATATGCTGCTGGTTGATTTCTTTGTTTTAGGTCTCTCGTAGGCGTTGATTTGCTAAACTCATTTGTTGTTGATTAGTGTCAGCCTCTTCGTCTTAGATTTCACTTTCTCCACCCTCACCATCAAGTATAGATTGGTCAGTAAGGTCCAATTTTTTTAAACTCTTAGAAGTATCTCATCTCACTCTTGGTCGATGAATATTCATCTATGTGCCCTTCCCCTACGTATCGCCATTGTGAACCAAAGCTCTGATACCAAATTTATGTAGGACAAATAGAAGAATTATTAACTAGTAGCTAAAAATCACAAAATTAAGAATAATGACTGATATCATGCTGCTAGAATATCAAGTTTCAAGGTTAGATTTTAACTAAACATGTTGAAATTTTAGATTTTATATAGCTGAAATCTTAAGATTTGATTGCTGAAAATTTGGACATAAGATTTCAGGGTTTAATATGATGGAAGGTAAGATTTTGGTTGCTGGAATTTTGTGGTGAACACAAAGAATGAAATGTAAGAAATTAGGAATAACTCCTAGAGTCAAAATTACTCTTAGAAGAAAGTATCACATCTTCTAGTTGAAAATTCAAGTTTGTAGAAAATTTCTAGATTGCTTGTTATTATTGAAGGGATGACTACGCATATATATAGAGTTCTTAGAACACTTATTCTAGTAGGAAAAGGTTCCTACCAATTTTGAATCTTATTCTAATAAAAAATCTGTAAGTCCTAAACAAGTAGGATGACATATATAAAATAGAATAACATTTTTAACTTATTACTGCTTCCCATTTAATAAGGAATCCTAACATAATCTAAATTTCAGCCCTTATCTTTTGTTGTTGACTTAATTTTCACTCTTCATCCCACCAAATTAAGTTTTGTAGTTAGACTAAATTTTCCTCTTTTATTTCTTCTATATACTTTAAGTTCTTTTGCATAACTACAATATGCTATTTTGGCATTCAACAACTCAAATAAGCACAAATTTGAAGATGAGAAGGGAAAATAGGGGGGAAGAAAAGGGAGTCAGTTAGAACTTTTCATTTCCTTTATGTTGATTGATGATAAGGGTGGACGATCTCCAAGTAGTGGTATGAGTGTAGACGATACAGGTTGTATACAACTACTTGATAGGGTTATTTCAAATTTCAGTTGCTTTTCTCAAATGAATTAGTTTCTTATCTTCTTAAACAGATATCAGATATATCATTCCTCTATGATAAAACCTCAATAGATATCCTCTTTCATTACCCTTTAATCCTTATGGGTCTATTAAATTAGATGATTTTCTATAAAAGGCATATGACTTGAACCTATTGGGACTTCGAAAAATGTTAAAAGTTACCGGAAGTTGGTCTTTTTGATTGCAAAATGTTGATTACTAAGATATTGTGTTATGGACCTGACCTTAGGATAATAGAGTATTACTATAATATAGCAGTATAACTAAGGTGTTTACACCACTATCGTAGAGAAAAATAGTTTTTCTCCCCTAACCAGAGCAGATTTGCTCTCTTCTCTCTCAATTTTCTGCCTGCCTCTCCCTTCTTTTTGTCCCCCTTTTATAACCATCCTAGGTAACAGATTCTGTTACAACCAAATGATTGGTTGTCAGTACTATTAGCTAACTAACTACCCGAATACATAACAGTGTACTCCCCTACCGATTACTCCTCTGCCCTCTGCTTATTCTTCCTATCATCTAATGATCCTAACATTGCCGCCTACTTGAAGAGCAGCCTTGTCCTCAAGGCTAAAGTGAGGAACCATGGTGCGGCATTCTTCAGTTTCTGCTTCCAAAGCAATTATTTCTCCGTCCTCCGTCAATGTTTCATTGTCGTCCAGAATCAAGAGCCGCAATTGTTTTTCCGCACACTGGTGGAGAGGATGAAACTTCTCCCCGCACCTAAAACATAGACCCTTCGCCTTTCGATCCATTAACTCATGATAGGACAGATGACACAACCCCCGATTTTTTTTGGTCTGCCCTCGCCGATCACCTTCCTCTGGTCTGGTCGACGCTGTGGGATGAGCGACTACACCGTGAGTCGGCGATCGAGGATGAGGACGAAAGTCCGTCGGATTTCGGGTCGAAACCGACCCACCCTCTACTCGACCCGCTTCATAGCCCACTTGATGTGATGAACCCAATTCTGTATAAGAAGGGTGAACCCGATTCTGGACCTTATACCCATTCTCTCCTCGGTGAAGCCAACTCCGATGTCTCATGTTGGAAGATTCAAGACTCCTTTGGTCCTCGTACAGCTCCTCCTCCACCGCCCTTGCCACTTTCATCATCTGAACCCTATTCGTTGGACTGAAGGTTCGCACCCTTCGTCGGATCTCAGTATGCAACCCACTCATGAAGTAGCCCATCAATTGTGCCTCCGGTAAACGTCCCACCTGAGAAGACACAAACTCGAAAGCTTCAATGTATTCCTCTACCGTACCAGTTTGCTGCAAATCGGAGAGCTCCTCAAATGGGTTCTCAAA
>JANKYE010000005.1:18763929-18775506 GCA_032467995.1 Erythroxylum dillonii | reverse complement strand
GCTCCCCCCCCCCCCCCCCTTTCTGTCCCATCTTTAGATGATAGCTAAAAGATCAAGTGATCAAAAGCCTAAGGGAATTGCTTCGTTTGCTACTTTGTATTTTAGTAATGAGCCAATGGTGTGGCTTTTGATATATAAATAATGTTTTTCAAACTCTGTTGCTTGAGTAATGAAATGATAGATTGAAATAGTTTCGATTGTGCATGTTCATTTGACTTCCTTGAAAAAAAGGGTTAAATTAGAGGAATAAGTTTGTTTTGAGGTTTGTCTGTTGTGGGCACGCCACTCTTCTGGGATGATGCCTAATGAGGGTTCATGAAAATAACCCTACAAGGTAATATGCACGCTCAAATTAAGCATGATGATATTCGCAAGAGTTGAGTTCTGGAAACAAGTAGGATCCAATATTTGTGGTATCAGAGCAAGCGTTAGACTCCTGAATCAAGCGGGGGTCGACAGTTGTGGTATCAGAGCCCAGTATTAGGATCTTACATGGGCAACCTTCAGTTATGTGTCAATCGCAAGAGAGATCGTTAAGAGTTCGGGCTAATAGAATTAGTGAGAAAAATGGTGTCTTGATAGAGTGTATAGTAAGGAAAGTTTGTGGACATTTAGCAATAAGGATTATGGCGTAGTCCTATATGTTATACACAGATTCAGTACTTGTGATTATGTCAGCGAATAAGGCGACGGAATCTCATTGTGGAAATGCCTCTGAATTGATATGGGTGTGAAAAGGTTTTCATGAATTGACTGAGAAAGAAATAAAGACACAGGTGAAAATGACAAGATTTAAGAAGTACAAGTAAAGAGGAATTGAAAGGTCGAACTAAGAATTGAACATGATTTTTTAATTGAGGTGACAACAGTTATGATTTAGCATAAGAATATGTATATGATATTAAATCAAAATTTCATGATGATTAAGGACCAATGATTTAGAATTGACTAAGGGTATGCATATGGAGGATCAAAGGCATGACAATAGGAAAATGAGACAGAAATAAGGAAATAGTAGAGGGGAAATGAAATAGACAGAAATGACTTTTCATGAGATGAATGAAATGACATGTAGTATGGAGAAAGTTAGAAATGCATACAAGATAGAATTTTACGTATGAATGAGATTAAGGAAAAGATGAAGAATTGAATGAGAAGAGCTAAAGCAAATATTGTCAAGGACAAATGGAGATCAAAGCATCATTTGCGTAAGATATAAATTGGTGATTGTAGGAAATCAATCTCTATATAGAATGGGATGAATTTGATGATACACACCTATAATGGGAAGATGATAACAGTTGATTGATAAAGATTGTATGAACAGTATAGATGATTGTAGCGAGAAGTCTTTTTTTAGAAGAATTTCACTGAATTAGGATAAGCAGATCAGATAGTTTTATATCAAGAATGATCAAGCAAGAAACAAATCAGAAATGATTATAAAATGATTCAAAAGTGAGTATTGGAGCCTTATTCCTGATGGAAACTCAAGCATGAAATGTAGAATATGCTACTGATAGTGTATGCATTATGTTTAATGTAAAGTATCTAACTAGGTGATCTGATTCTTGAATTTGAGGTGACGTTATTGTTAATATGAGGAGATCAGGTAGGTAAGAATTTCTAGAACGAATTTTTTTTAAAGGGGGGAATTGTTGGACCCCGAACTTTTCGTAGAAGATTAGAACTATTGAATGAGAAATTTTGGTGATTAGTCACGAGTAAAGAACAATTGAATGAAAGTTCTTGAACTAAGAACTTACAAACAAGAGTAAAGTAGAGTTAAGAAATGTGGATAGATACATGATTTGCTATGGTGTTTTTAGGTGGATAAGAGATTTTCAAATAGGAAGAATTAAGGTGAAAGTTAAAAGCAAAATGAAAGCAATATTTGTGTAGTAAATTGATGAAGAATATGTATATATGTGTATGCTCTATTATTGGTGTTCATGATTAGTCGTGGATTATAATTTTCTTTCTAGATGATATTGATTTGAAATGAAGTTGAGAATGAGGAGTAAATGAAGTGGTGAAAATGATCTTGGTATGAGTTATGTTAAGGAAAGGTTTTGAAACAAAATTGGTAGATGATCTGGAAAATGTTCACTAAGTGTGTTTTGGTCTGTTAGCCATAGCTTTTTCTCTAGTTATCCAAATGAGACGATTCTTTGTTTGGATCAAACTAGAAACATATGGCTACATTTATTATGAAGACATCGAATTAAATTTCATTTCTAATAATCTCAAAATTTTGTCAGGAAGTTGAGAACTGGGTGTAGTACATTGGAAGATGAATGTAAAATTCATGTACTGACTTTAGGGAAATATCTGGGTTGATCTGGGCTGATTTAGGCAAAGTTATCTTCTAAAATATTGTAGGTCTTTCTTTTATCTTTCAAACGGTATATAGCATGAAATTTTTGGACATCTAAGTCAAAATTTATGGTCCTTATGAGTGGAGATGCTTTGGAGAGAGTAGATAATGATTTAGAATTTTTGGGGATGTGATGAAGACCAGTTGGAACATCTTCTTATGTTAACCCTCTGTATCTCCTTAGGTTGACCTTCTGTATCTTCTTAAGTTGACCTTCTGCATCTTCTTATGTTGACCTTCTATATCTTCTTAGGTTGACCTTTTGTATCATCTTAGGTTAACCTTCTGCATCTTCTAATATTGACCTTTTGTGTCTTCTTAGGTTGATCTTCTGTATCTTCTTAGGTTGACCTTCTGCATCTTCTTATGATGACCTTCTATATCTTCTTAGGTTGACCTTCTGCATCTTCTTAGGTTGACCTTCTGTATCTTCTTAGGTTGACCTTCTGCATCTTTTTATGTTGACTTTCTGTATCTTCTTATGTTGACCTTCTGTATCTTCTTAGATTGACCTTCTATATCTTCTTAGGTTGACCTGCTGCATCTTCTTATGTTGACTTTCTGTATCTTCTTATGTTGACCTTGTATCTTCTTACGTTGAACTTCTGTATCTTCTTATGCACTGTTCATCTTTTTATGCATTGTGCATCTTCTTATGTACTATTCATCTTATATTTTTTGTTCCATTTTTTATCCTTTAGAAGATAGAATTTGTCTTTGAGGTCTTCATGAAAGTTGTAACTCTTGAAGTCCTCTTTAAAACCATATAAAGAACACCTAAATCTGATATCTATAGGGAAAGTTATAGCAACTTTCCCCTTCCTTTTGTCTTTTAGCTATCTTCTATTTTTTTGGCCTATCTTCTATTCTATTTTTGACCCTACAAGAGATAGAATTTGTCTTTGATGTCTTCATTAAAGTTATAGATCTTGAAATCCTCTTTCAAAACATATAAAGAATACATAAAGCTAATATCTGTAGGGAAAGTTATAGCAATTTTCTCCTTCCTTCTATCTTTTTGTTGTCTTCTGTCTTTTAGGCCCATCTTCTGTTCTATTTTTGACCCTTTAAAAGATAGAATTTGTCTTCAAGGTCTTCATTAAAGATGTAGTTCTCAAAGTTCTCTTTCGAACCATCTAAAGAACACCTAAATCTGATATCTTTAGAGAAAGTTATGGCAATTGTAAAATATCTTCTGTGTTACTGTTCATAAGCATCTTCTGGGTTACTGTTCATCTTGTATAGTTTGGTCCAATTATGACTGTTTCATTGACATAATTTGTCTTCAAGGTCTTCATGAAAGTTGTATACCTTGATGTGCTCTTTTAAACCATCTAAATAACACTCCAATATTACATCTATAATGAAAGTTATGCCAATTTTCCCAAGACTGGTTCAATATGACTGAGGACAAAACCAGATTTGATTCTTTGGCCATAACTTTTTCTCTAGACACTCGAATGTCTTGATTCTTGAACCATTGGATTCGTAAGACATTGATCTATATCTTTAGCAAAAATCATGGCCATCTGAAATAAATTGAGAAAGATTGAGTGAAAGACGTAGGATGGGTATGGTGTGTGTACTCTTAAATAATGTGGACTGTAGTTATTCTAGTGAACATACTTCAGTATTTTGAGGGTATATTGATCTGTAGAGCTTGAAATGAGATGATCTTTGACTTGTGTTAAACTAGAGACATAGAGTTACAAATTATCTGAAGAAAGTGAATTGTAAGTCAGTCTCCATGACTTTCTAGTTCTGGATGGAAGTTGGGTATAATGTACTGTTTCAATCTACCAACAGTCTGAAAAGTTTGGATTACAACTTTCAAAATTTTGAACCAAATTGAATGATTTTAGTGTCATTAGAAGTTTAAGACAACGGAGAACATTTTTTTATAAGAAAGTGTTATATAAGAATGTTCAAGCATTTTTTGGCAAGACACTTAAGTTTAAAAGAACATAAGCCCATAAGGAAGGGTAAAATGGACTTTTTGGACTCATTAAGGGCATAAAAGGACAAGAACAAAATGTGGACTTATATTTAAGAGAAGGAGAAAACGTGAATGGGAGGATTCTGGAGAAGAAAAATGCGTGGATGAGAAAAGAGAAGGGAGAGAGAAAACATGAAAAAGAATGAAAGAGAGAAAGAAGAGAAAACAAGCTAGGGTTTTAATTTCCTTAGCTTTCAAGAGAGATTTTAAGGTTGTTCAAGAAGAGAAAAAGGTAGAGGAATAGAAGAGCTTCCAATTGAGCCAAAGATTTCTTAATTTGGTGAAGAACCAAGGGGGTCATAGAGGCCTATTTCAGTTCGATCATCTCACGGAGTACACATTAAAGATACAACTGGAAAGAACCTTTGATACCTCAAGTTGTTTGCAAAGAGAAGAGGCATTTTGAGCAAGCCAAGTCTTTAAGAAAGAAAATCAAGGTGGGTACATGTTTATAATAGAATCCATAAGCCACTACTGTTTTCTTTAAATAAAAGAAAATCACTTATTTCAATGGCATCATAAGTGTTGCATCTATTGTTTATGAATTATTTGTGAAATTTGTTATATGTTTGCTTCATGAATTGTGTGATGATTGATGAAAAGACTTTACAAATGATTCTTTTGAAAAGATGCATGTTTATGAAATTAAGTTTTCGGAAATGATTTTTCAAGTTATAGTAAGAATATGAAAAGCAAGTTTTCAAGAGAATGTGCCTTTTTGGGCATCAAGCTTACAAGATTTTGAAATCTATATGTTATGTGGGTTTGTGGTAGTCCCTCAAGAACTGTCACGTGCACGTTGACCCAAGTTTAAGCTTTTCTCACCTGCCCACTAGTGGCATGGAGCTCCCTCAAGGACTCTCTTAAGAATTCACGACTATACAGGACCATTTCATTGGAAATGTGTAGTGCGTCATGTTGTGGATATACCCAAATCATTTAATATGTTTATGTGTTCATGATAAGTTGATATTAGTGATGAATTCATGATTTGCATATAGTGAATTTCTACTTTGAAAATGAGTTTTAAATGTTTTGGCTGAAAGCCTAAGAAATATGTGTTTTGTAAACTCAATGACAATTTTTTTTATGAAAAGAAAAATGGTTTCAAAAGTTTTGCTTATCTTTTTATTATAAACTGTTACCCACGAGCTTTCAAGCTCACCCCCCTCCCCCTTTCTGTCCCATCTTTAAGTGATAGCTAAGAGATCAAGTGATCAAGAGCCTAAGGGAATTGCTTCATTTGCTACTTTGTATTTTTGTAATAAGCCAATGGTGTGGCTTTTGATATGTAAATAATGTTTTTCAAAATCTGTTGCTTGAGTAATGAAATGACCGATTGAAGTAGTTTCGATTGTACATGTTCATTTGACTTCCTTGAAAAAAAGGGTTAAGTTAGAGAAATAAGTTTGTTTTGAGGTTTGTCTGTTGTGGGCACGCCACTCTTATGGGATGATGCCTAATAAGGGTTCATGAAAATAACCCTACAACGTAATATGCATGCTCAAGTTAAGTATAATGATCGCAAGAGTTGGGTTTTGGAAACAAGAGGGATCCAACATTTGTGGTATCAGAGCAAGCATTGGACTCTGGAATCAAGCGGGGGCCAACATAAAATATGTAATCACACAAAATAGATTATAATTGTGAAAGTGTAGCAATCAATGTATATATTTGAAGTTTGGGTTAAGAAATATGAGAATTTCTTTAATAGAATGTGCTTAATCGTCAAATTTCTTAAGGAATCATTTATACAAGTTTATAAAGGTCACTTGCATTTTTATATCATATAATTGTTGAGAAATTGTCATTGCTATATTTCTTCATTTTATTATATATAATTTGATTTTAATATAAAGTTGATTTGAATATATGTCTTCATTTATTTTTACTGATAAATGGAGAAAAGTTCAAATACACCTGATAATTTAGTAACTTTAGGTATAAGAAGATTCGATGATCTAGCTTAAGCTTATGCAAGATTAGTTCCTAGAATGAAGAATCATACTGTTTTTTTGTATTGTAACAAGCATTTGAAAGGTTGGGCAATCACCAAATTTAAGAAGCATTTAGTTAGGATCAAAAGTAATGTGGAGCCTTGTAAGAATGTGAATCATGATGTGAAATGGAAAATAAAGAGAGGTGTACCAACATGAGAAAAAATAAGGTAATGATTAAACTACACAATTTGTAGTGAAAGTTCTTTTATTGATTTTTAAGATGACATTAAGTGTTGGCCCCAAATTCTTTTCTTATTGAATAAATATGTTTTCAAATTTATTTTTGAGGTTTTGATTGATAAATTGTTTTTGGTTAGAGTTTAATCAGAATATCAATGGTTGGAGGATTTTATTGTTTAGATTGATAGAATTAGAGGTTATTAAATGGAGAAATTAAGATTAAGTTAGAGTATTGTATGGTGTTAGTTAAATTGAAGGAATAAGGTTTTATAAGGACATTTTGGGAAGATCACTTAAATTGTTAAAGTTAAGGCTTACAAGGAGGGGTATTTTGGTCATTTTTAGCTTCATTAATGAAAGAATGAAAGAAAAGCTTTTACTTGTCTTGTTTTGAAAGAAGTTAACGAAATTTTTTAGAAAAGAGAGGTGAGAGTTTCGGATGAGTGGGAAAGAAGAGAAGAAGAAGAAGATAGCCTAGGGTTTCATCTTTATTTGTTTTAGAAGAGAGATTTTAAAAGTTTTTTCAAGAAGGAAAAAGAAAGAGGAAGATTTAATCTTCCATTAGAGACAAGAAGCAAAAATCGTGGGAGGAGTTTTAAGGTGAGTTGTTTCAAATCTTTTGGAATTTTTGATGGGTTTTGGTTCAAATGGCTTAGGAAAAGCATGGGTATGGTTGTTCTAGGATCAATTTCATGCTTTTGTTTCCTTAGGTTTTCCAATTTTAGACTCTCTTTTGATTTGGGGTCTTTGTGATTTTTTGAAGAAGAAGAACAAGGGAGGCAAGAGGAGCTAGAGGAAAGGCATCTTGAGCAAGCCTAAAGCAAGGGAATTTAAGGTGGGTAACATCTTTATAATTGAGAAAATGAGCTAGTATCATTAATATCAACAAATAGAATTTAATACTTTCCAACAACTTTGAAATTGTGCATTTATTACTCTTTAGGATGATTTGAGAATATGCCATGTGTCTTTTTCTTGTGAATAAATTGTAGGAATGTTTGCATATTGTGTTGATGATTGAAAAAGAATGTGAAAGTGATTTTGGAAAGAATGTTATGGTTATAAAATTGACTTTCGGAAAAGTGCCATTTTGGCCAATATGTGTGAAAATGTGAAATGTATGCTTATATGGGTTTGTGGTGGTCCCTTAAGTAAGTCAAATCCACTTGTATATAGGTTTTTCCTACCTGCCCGCTAGTGGCATGGAGTTCCCTCACAGACTCCCCTAAGTTCACGGCTACACATGACCGCTACGCGGAAATGTGTAGTACGTTCTGTTTGGATCCACCTGAACCATTTCCGATGTGCTTATGTGATTATGATTTTGTAATCATTTGATTTTGATGTATTCATTATGTTGGCTTTGTGAATTGCTTGATAAAATGTAAATTTTGGAAAACATATGTGGCATGATTTTGTCAATATAAAGTTTGCTTTGGAAAATATGATTCAAGGATTTTTGGCTTGTTCTTGGTTATAAATGTGTTACTTAAGAGCCGTCGAGCTCACCCCTTTCTTTCCTCCCATCCACAGGCAATGAGCAAGAAAATGAGTGACCAAACTGGTGTTGGGACCCGATCTCGGAATCGGACCCCAACCGAAAAAACGAAAAACGGAAACGAAAACAAACAAACGGAGCGTAATTCATAAAGCGGAAGCAAAATCGAAAGCGAAAACATAAGGTGAACATATTGAATCAAAACAAATCGAATCGAAAAATCGGATAACAAAATGTAGAAATAAAATCGAAAGCAGAAATCGAAGGAACGGATTTCGAAACGAAACTAATCGGAAACAAATCGAAAACGAAGCAAACAAAAGGTTTAATCAAACCAAAACAAATTTCCGACATCCGAGAACTTAAACTTTTTTGACAAAACAAAAGGGTCGCGTTGGAAACCCTAAGACTAAACCAATCTGAAATTCGGTATATATTTTTTTTCTCATATTATTCATTCCTTTTCTCTTTATTCACTTTATTCAACCTTATACAAAACAACTTAGATCCATACAATTTCCCTTTTGAAAATTCATTCTCATGCAAATCTCAATTCATAAAAATCTTCTTATACATTCATACATATCCCAAAATTTCATCTTTTAACCAAAGTCTTATTCTTATTCTTATTCTTTCTTTGCCATAAAAAAATTTGGGCAGCATAACACCTGTATTTCAAAATCCCAAAAACCTGCAATTAGTTTTAAACGCACTTCTATAATTCCCAATCAAAACTCAGAATCATCGGACCTCCCATCTGGAATCCAAAACACATTCATATTCAATTCCCATTGTCCATATCCAATTCACATTTCAAGTCACATTCATATCTCAATACATAAACAAATCCCATTCATATCCAATCACATTCATACTCATCTAAATTCAACATGCAAATTCATAAATCAATCTAAACCCAAACCAATCATTTTCATATACAATCATAATTCATATCCCATAATCATACACAAACTCAATTCCATACATAAATTCATAATTCATATACATCATGAAATAAAAGCCTGTAATACATTAATGGCAATTCAAGCCATATACCATATCAATACCAAAAATCCAACTTTACCCAAAATACACGCTATGCAAAATCGAACAAAACATCTTGACATTCTTTCATCTGATCTCCTGCTCGAATACCTGGAGATGGGGATGAAAAGGGCTGAGCTTGATAGCTCGTGGATAACATATTTATAATTATAAAAAAACAAAATTCATCTTTTCGAAACTTTTGCCATGTTATAAACAATTCACGGTAGGAAAATCATCGAAAGATTATTTTTCAAACTTTACAAATCATTCATAACCAATTTCAAATAATTTCACAGCAGAAAATCCGCAATTTATCATTTCTCAAAAACTTCAAATTCTTCGCAAATCACGAACAAATTTAAAACTTGAATGCTTCACATAATAAATGCATCACATTATCAACCAAATCAAAACACATAAACATATCAAATTGGTTTGGGTCGGTCCAAAACGGAAACGTACTGCACATTTTCGCATAACGGTCCTGTGCAGTCGTGAACAGCACGTACTACACTTTCTCGCATAGCAGTCCAGTGTAGCCGTGAACTTATGAGAGTCCATAATCGGAGCTTCAGTGCCACTAGCGGGCAGGCGGGTGAAGCCTATAGAAAACGAGACCAGTGCACTGACTCAACTTATGGGACCTAACCAAACCCACATAACACATATCAACTTGAAATTCGTATTGCCCAAAGGCACATAATTTCATATAGCAATTTTTCAACATACATGTCATATAGCAAACCACAAATTCATCAATCAATTTCATACCAATTCACAATCATATTCGATTCATAACAATGCATAACCAAAGTATGCAATACTTTTGATCATTATATCAAAATCATTCATAAATAATAAATGAACAAATGTATCCATTTTCATAATTTCTCAATTCCATCATAAGTGAAGAATTTCATAAATTTCCTTAATTTATCAAAACATTTTAAAACTTGAAACGATTTTTCAAAAACATTTGGAATTAATAAAATCCGATACTTTCTTTCTTTCACTTTCTTCCACATTTTTCCTCTTGAATCTAAGAAAAAATCATGCTTGAAGCCCATAAAATTGAAATCCCTAAGCTTTCTCTCTCTTCTTTCTTCATCCCCACCGAAAATGTTTCACCCTCTCTTCTCCTCTTTTATTTTCTTTCTTTCCTATCTAATTTTCATAATCTTCTGCCTTCTTAAATGACAGCCACCTATCTTCTTCTTTAATGAATGCAAAAAGACCCAAATGCCCCTCCTTATTAGCCTACTAACTTAACTCCTTAAGTAAACTTCCAAAATTGCCCTTATGCACTTCCCACACTTTAATACAATTTAATCCAATAAACTTATGCCATATGGTCTTACATAAATTAACATGTTAATTTCTCATATTAACATGCTAATTAAGTCCTCAAAATCATAAAATATAATAAAGTCCCAAATAACATTAAAATCATGATTAGCTTAGGACATTTGTCACATCATCAAATTGAAGGAATTTGCTAACACTTCCTTCTAGAGAAATATTCCTCATTGCATTACGATTCTAACGACACCAAAAACGCTCAATTTGGTTCAGAAATGAGGAAGTTATGGCCGAAATACTTTCAGACCAAAACTAAACCAAGACTGAACATTACACCTGTTGGGACCCGATCTCGAGAACCGGATCCCAACCGGAAAGCGAAAACGAAGCAAACAGAATCGAAAACAGAAATCGAAGGAACAGATTCTTTATCGAATTCGAAGCGAAACAAAAAGGAAGTAAATCGAAACAAACGTATCGATACGAACGGAAACAAATGCTGACATCCGAACTCGCAAATCCTAGAACACGAAACGTTGCGTTGGAAATCCTAAAACCAATTCAAAAATCCCGATATAAATTTTTTTTCACTTATATTTTTGTTCTCTTTCTCTTTATTCAAACTCACTCAAATCATAACCAATCCATATAATTTCCTTTTTGGAAACACTTTTTCATTTTTATAAGTCATTCCTTTTCTCCTTAATCAATCTCATACAACTCAAAACAACGAAATTTCCCATTTGAAAATTTAACCATTCTAATCTCACTATCCTTTACCATATATTTTTCATAATCTCAAAATCAGTCTTTATAACTCTTATTCTTATTTCATTTAACAAACCTATTTAAATTCTTACTTTGCCATAACCCGATTTTTGCCGAAAATCGGGCAGCATAACGGCTGTATTTTGACAGCCCAAAAATTTCTGCAAAGTCAAAATACACTTCTGCAATCACAACCAATCAACACAAATCATCATCGGACCTCCCGTCCGGCATCCTAACGCCAGCAGAACACACATCTATCTAACACTTCAATAATCCTCAATCCAAATCATAAATCATTTCCAACACAATCCAATCATATTTTCATACCATCATATTTCATATACAATTCATACTCTATGATCTACTTACATAATCCAATTCCACTATCATACACAAAAGCAATTCCATA
>JANKYE010000005.1:18674165-18686268 GCA_032467995.1 Erythroxylum dillonii | reverse complement strand
CCAACCAAATAAACAAATTATCATACTAAAACCTCAAAATAATTTAAACATGCTTAAAAAGGAATCGGGGCCCAACAGTAGGTAAATGAAATCTCACATTTTTCGGTAACTCCCCCTTATTATGAGCCTCTTCTTCTTCTTCACTTCTTCTTCTGAGTCAGAAGTGTATTGTTTCTTAATTGTTTCTTCTTTGTCATCTGAAGAGGAATCAAGATAATCTAGAAACAAGATAGAAACAATCTTCTTTTCCTATCTTCTAGGATCTTTTCATTGGGTATTTATGAAGTTTGGATGTTTGAGGACATAGAACTAGGTTCGGTAGTAGTGTCAAGAAAATCTATAATGGGAGATAAAGACGAGGAATCAGAAGTAAAGGTTTGTTCATGATGAGTTGTTTTGTCATAGCTAGAAATTGAGGTCAAAAATTTCTTTTGTCCTTTTGATTTTTTTCTTGCCATTTTAAGAAAGCTTGGTGAAGTTTGAGAGGGAAAAATAGGAGGCAAATGATAGCAAATGTCAAGTACATTGCAAAAATTTACCTGACTCTACAATCCAAATTTTATAGTTAGGGTGAGCTGGGATCAAATCCACAGGGAATGTTTGATTAATTGTTGTAAAAATTTTAATTGATGCTAGGACAATATAATAAAAAGGGGGTTTTGGATTTTAATCATTTTAGTAAAAAATCAAATGAAACTATCGAAAACAAATTAAATAAAGTAGTTGAAAATGGTTAAGGTCCAGTTCTAGGTTCAATCTTAGCCTAAACACAATCAAACATATTTCTTCATCCTAACATCTTTACAGCTCTCTTTGGAATATTGATCTGAGACTAATAGAACACTATACTAATCTCAATTTTCCCTTAGGTTGTGTTTAATCAAGATATAATCATTAGTTAAACCAAACTAACAAATAACATAGGATATAATCTCTAGATTTAATTTGGCAGCCGCATTACGAAGTGGAAAACGATCAATATAGGTAATAACCTCATACACACAAGTTATCTAGCCTAATTTATGTTGTTCCTAATGATATTGGATCATTAGATGCTATTAAAAAACGTTAAATGGAACGATTACGGATTACAATCATTGTTATAGCAATAGGTTCGAAATAGAGAAACCAAAAAAAATGTATTAAAGTCATCCATCCCAAAACCCAATCAAATCAATATAACAATCAAAATAGAGATTGCATGTTAATATGAAAAAATGGCTTAACCATGACTTAGCATTCACATCCCTATAGAACTGACTCAGAAGCTTAGCCCTCCATCTCCATCCTCAAGCTCTCACAATCGACTTTAACCTCCATTACCACTTTAGAGCTAAAAAATGATGAAAGCATGAAGAATGAAGAGAAACGATGCTTGCATATCTCTCATCTCCTAAATGACATCCTCCTTTTTTTATGCCATCACACTCTTTCCTTATATAGTTAAAAAACTAGTTTTAAAAATTAAGGCATTTGGCCATAAAAAGGGACAACTGGTATTCTCGTATGAGAATCTTCTTATGGTTGTGAGACGCATTCAGCCCTTTACATCCATTTTCATCTCTTTATTCCAACTACAACCATCCACCTTTGGCTTCTTATACATTAAACATTGGTGGACTAAGCGGACAACTGGCTGGAAGCATGAGAAACCATAAGAAGCAGCTGAAAGATGGCTTTACCATGAGAAGCATTTGGTTACCTTACAAAGGAGTTGTTGCATGCATGCATGGACGTTGGTAACGAGAACCAACTAGCTAGCTATAAGAATGAGGCTTTAGATGAAATTCTTTGTCGCTTTTTTCAATCCTTTTCTTGTTGTTGCTCCATGAATCAATAGATTATGGACGTTGAAAAGATTGCTTTAGTGAACATGCTTTCGAGTCACTTTAGCCCCTTTACTTCCAAAATGTACCTATAATTAAATATGAGTTAAAATGAGTATCCTAAACATCTCTCAGGCATTAATCACTTATTGTAGCATATCAAATGAATCAAAATTTAAACACGTGCCATGTTCCCCAATACTTAACCTGTGACCGTCCTCGGGCAAATCGTCAAAATCTAAAACACAAACTAAAGCTTTTATTCATTTTCTATATTTTCTAAGAATAGATAACTATAAGTAAAGATGATGACTTTCAAAACCTAAAGCAATAACTCAACATTCAAAGCTTGTACTCATGATTAATCAACATTCATCACCCTTAGAAATTATTGGACCCCAAACTTTTCTTAGAAGTTAGAATTATTAAATGAGAAATTTTTGGCGATTGGTCATGAATAAAGAACAAGTGAATGACAATTTTTGAATTAGACATGATAGACAAGAGTAAAGTTGTTGGACCCCACACCCCACCTGTAGGTGTTTGGGGGTTATACCCCGGCGTGTGTTTGCGGGTTATACCGCGGCATCCAACACAAATTAGTATTGTCCTCTCTGGCCACGATTCGAACTCGTGACCTCAAGGTTTTGTTGTTTTACAAGCACGCCTCTTACCATTGATCTACTAGCCCAAACACCTACAGCTGGGGTGTGGGGTCCAACATTAAAAAAGGCGCCTTTTAATTTTGGGCCCGTGTTTTGTGTACCGGGATTGGATCCCCGTATACTTCAAGTTTGCATGCAACCACAACCTTAATTGGTATTGTCGTCTTTGGCCACGATTCGAACTCGTGACCTCAAGGTTTTGTTGCTTTTACAAGCACGCCTCTTACCATTGAGCTACTAGCTCAATGGTAAGAGGCGTGCTTGAGCTCAATGGTAAGAGGCGTGCTTGTTTTTTTAATGTTGGACCCCACACCCCAAGCGTGTGTTTACGGGTTATACCGCGGCATCTAACACAAATTGGTATTGTCCTCTCTAGCCACGATTCGAACTCGTGACCTCAAAGGTTTTGTTGCTTTTACAAGCACGCCTCTTACCATTGAGCTAATTGGCTCAATGGTAAAAGGCGTGCATTTAAATGCAACAAAACCTTGAGGTTATCGGTTCGAATCGTGCCCATGACCATAGAGGACAATACTGATTAAGGTTGTGGTCGTGTGCAAACTTGAGGTTGTGGTCACGTGCAAACTTGGGGTACGCGGGGCCTATTTGCCCCGGTACGCAAAACACTGGCCCAACGCAAAACACAGGCCCAACATTAAAAGGCACTTTTTAATATTT
Source organism: Erythroxylum dillonii (assembly GCA_032467995.1). Lineage (NCBI taxonomy): Eukaryota > Viridiplantae > Streptophyta > Magnoliopsida > Malpighiales > Erythroxylaceae > Erythroxylum > Erythroxylum dillonii. Next base: position 18,683,099 of record JANKYE010000005.1, on the reverse strand, counting down.
GGCCCGTGTTTTATGTACCGTGCTTGGATCGCCGTATACTTCAAGTTTGCACGTGACCACAACCTTAATTGGTATTGCCCTCTTTGGCCACGATTCGAACTCTTGACCTCAAGGCTTTGTTGCTTTTACAAGCACGCCTCTTAGCTCAATGGTAAGAGGCGTGCTTGTAAAAGCAACAAAACCTTGAGGTCACGAGTTCGAATCGTGGCCAAAGAGGACAATACCAATTAAGGTTGTGGTCGCGTGCAAACTTGAAGTATACGGGGATCCAAGCCCGGTACACAAAACACGGGCCCAACAAAAGTAGTAAATGAGGAATGTGGATAGACTCATGTTAAGCTTTGGTGTTTTTGGTGGATAAGAGATTATGAAATGAGAAGAATTAAGGTGAAAGCTAGAAGTAAAATGAAAGCAAAAATGAAGTTGAATATGTGTAGTAAGTTGATGAAGGATATGCATATATGTGTATGTTCTGCTATTAGTGTTCATGATTAATCATGGACTATAATTTCTTTATGGATGATATTCAGTTGAAATGGAGTTGAAAATGAGCAGTAAATGAAGTAGAAAAGGTGATCTTGGTATGAGTTGTGTCAAGGAAAGATTTTGAAATAAAATGGGTAGTGGATCTAGGAAATGTTCATTGAGTATACTTTAGTCTTTTAGACACATTTTTTTCTAGTTATCGAAACAAAATGATTCTTGATATGAACATACGACTACATTTCTTATAAAGAAAGCAAATTTAAATTCTATCTCTAAGAATCTCAAAATTTTTCATGAGGTGCAGTACATTGGTTGATGAATGTAAAGTTCGTGTTCTAAATTTAGGGGAAATTTTGGATTGATCTAGATAGATTTAAACAAATTTATCTTCTAGAAAATTATAGATCTTTCTTTTTCTTTCCAACGATATATAGTATAAAATTTTCAGACATCTGAGTTAAAAGTTATGGTCTTTAAAAGGGAAGATGTTCTAGAGTATAGATAATATCGTCTGTGATGATGTCATATCATCTGTAAAGATGTATCATCTGTGATGACGTAATATTGTCTATGATGATGTCATATCTTCTATGTTTGACTGTGTGCTCCTTCTATATTTAACCTTCTGCTTTTTTCTTCTGTTTTTTGCTTCTTCTACTTTTTGCTTCTTCTGTTTTTGCTTCTTTTGCTTTATGCTCCTTCTGCTTTTTGTTTCCTCTGCTTTGTTCTTCTTCTGCTTTTTTCTTCTTCTGCTTACTACTTCTTCTGCTTTTTGCTTCTTCTACTTTCTGCTTCTTCTGTTTTTTGCTTCTTCTAGAGTTGACTTCTGCTTTTTCTATAGTTGACTTTTTGCTTCTTCTATAGTTAAATGAAACTTCTTCTATGCACTATTCGTTTGATCCTTTTGTCTTTTCCAAATTTGTCCCTCTAGATGATAGAATCTGTCTTTGAGGTCTTCATGAAAGTTGTAGATCTTGAAGTCCAATTTCAAACCATCTAAAAAACCCCTTAATCTGATATCTATAGGGAAAGTTGTGGCAATTTTCTCAATTCATCTGATCCTATCGTCTGGTCCATTTTTGACCCTTTATATGATAGAATTTGTCTTTTCAGTCTTCATGAAAGTTGTATATCTTGAAGTCTTCTTTCAAAACATCTAAATAACACATTGATCTGACATCTCTAGAGAAATTTATACTAATTTTCCCACGATGGATACAATATGATTGAGGGCAAAATCATGTTTGATTCTTTTGGCCTTAACCTTGTTATCTGACCTGAAAATGAAATGATTCTTGAACCCATAGATTCTTAACACAATTTTCTATCCCTGCATAGAATTTTATAGCATTTGGAATTGATACAAAAAAGATTGTTCGAATCAAAGTAAGGGTATCGATTAGAAGAGTATGAATTGGATGTTTCCCTAAACATACTTCGATATTTTGATGATCTCTGTAACTGTAGAGCTCCGAATGAGATGATTCTTGTTTCAAAATGGCATGAAGAAATTGAAATCTAATTAAGTTTCTAGGATTTTCAAATACTGAATGGAATTTAAGTATAGGGTGCTGTTTCAATACAAGAATAGTCTGAAAGTGTTTGTAGTAATGCTTTTAGATTTCTGAACCAAATGGATTGATTTTAGTGTCATTAGAAACTTAAGACAAGGGGAACATTTTTCTAGAAGAAAGTTTAAAGTTATAGGAATGTTTAAGGGTATTTTTGGTAAGACTGTTAAGCATAAAATTCATAAGGAATAAATGGAAGGGCAAATGGGACATTTCTCACTCATTAAGGGTATAAATGGAAGAAGAAGTGTTGTCTTGCATTTTAAGAAGAGAGAAGAACGAAAACTGAAGAGAAAAATAGAGAGTGTCATGAAGAAGAGAGAGAAATATCAAGAGAAGAAGAGAAGGAAAGAAAGAAGAGAAAACACGCTAGGGTTTCAATTGTGTTAGCCTTTAAGAGAGATTTTGAGGTTGTTCAAGAAGATAAAAAAGGTAGAGGAAGAGAAGAGCTTCCATTTTAGCCAAAGATCTCTTCATTTGGTGAACAATGAAGGTAAGATCATTTTGAATCTTTTGGATTTTTGAAGGATTTTAGTTCATGCAGTTTAGAAAATGCATGGGTTTAAGTATTCTAGAACTAATTTTAGTAACTGTGCTTTGAGGGATTTTCAATTAAAAACCCCATTGAGTGGGATTTTTGTTATTGTATAAAGGGATCAAAAGAGGCAAGCGGAACAAGAGAACAGGCATTTTGAGCAAGTCTATAAGCAACGAAATCAAGGTGGGTACATGTTTATGATAGAGTAAATAAGCCATTATTATTTTCTTTAAATCAAAGAAATTTAATGATTTCATTTGCATCATAAATGTGCATTTATTGCTCTTTAAATGTTTTGAGAAAGTACTACATGTTTGGTATATGAATTGTGTTATTGATTTATGAAATGAAAAATAGAAATGAATTTGAAAGAAGTTATGTGAATTTGTGGTGGTCCCCTAAGTTAAGTCACATGTACGTAGAATAAGTTAAAGGCTTCTCCTGCCTACCCGCTAATGGCATGAAGCTCCTTTATGGACTCCCATAAGTTCACAGTTACGCAAAACCATTATGTGGGATTGCGTTAATACGTTCTATTCACGGTTACACAGGACCCTTATGGGAAATGTGTAGTACGTTCTGTTTTGGATCTACCCAATCCATTTTGATATGCTTATGTGTTTATGTTATATGAACAAGTTTGATGCATTCATGTTTTGTAGTTTGAGATTTTGACTACATGATGAGAATTTTTAGAAACAAGTGATTTATGAACTGAATCAGAATTTTCTATGACAAGTAAATGTTTTCAATGGTTTTTGCTTATTTTTTCGTTATAAACTATTACCCACGAGCTTTCAAGCTCCCCCCTTTTCTATCCCCTCTTCAGGTGATAGCTAAGAGATCAAATGATCAAGAGCCTAAGGGAATTGCTTCAAATTTGCTATTTTTGTATTTTTGTAATAAGCCAATAGTACGACTTTCGATATGTAAATAAAGTTTTTGAAACTCTTTTACATTTGTGATGAAATGGTAAATTGAAGTAGTTCAGTTGTGTATGTTCATATTGACTACTTTGTTAAAATGGATGAGTTGGTTTTTGATGTTTGACTATTATGGGCACGCCGTCCTTATGGGAAGACGACTAATAAGGGTTCATGGAAATAACCCTATAAGGAACCATGCTCAAGTATTATGGTATTCTCAGGAGTTGGGTTCCAGAAACAGGATCTAACAGTTGTGGTATCAGAGCAAGAGTTAGGATCCGAAAATGGGATCCAACAGAAATTTAGTAACCTAGAGTTAGTAATGGACAAAAGGCATTTAAATAAGATATTTCCACAGGTACACTCAAACACCACTCATAATCACAATAGTCCATAACATTGCATAATGTTTCATTTCTCCACCACTAAAATTCACATGCATAATCATGAATCAAAAGACTTTTATAGGGTTGTAATGTGGGTAATGTAGCATAAAAGCCATCAAGCTAGAAAAGCAAAAGTAACACTCAATGAGATATCAAACACACAAGTTAACATTCATTCAAAATTGGGTACTATTAGCCATAAAGAACGCAGCAACTATGATTCACAACTCAATTTAGCTCTCACCGCATAGGCAACAGTAATATAACTCAAAAAGTGATCTAAAACAACATTTACCACATATGCAATATATTCAAACACCCAATCAATACAACTTAAGGAGGATAAACTATTAATTAACAACTTTTCATAACAATTATATTTCCTCCTTGATAATTCTATTCAAACTCACATTTTTCTTTTTTTAAAAAATAAAAGTGATAGAAGCTACATCAATATAGAACTCATAAAATGGAATTTTAATAAACATAACTAACCCACATGTATGCATACCCCCAAACTTAGGCTTTTGTACAATTACATTCATAAAGAATTAACAAATGCTCCACTAGTTTTAGGACTTGGGTAGTGCATTTGGTTAGGCTCATGTAATGTGATTCATACAAAAGAAAAGGATAATAAAGCTCAAAGGTGGTTAGTAAAGGAAAATTCACACAATTGGATAGGCTATTTAGCTAATGTAGCTTGTAATCAACAAAGAATGCCTAATCATTTTCATAGAAATGAATGTGATAAAAATGTGGTCTTGAATAGTAAATCAACGCAAAGTAAGGATGTATACGTCATAAACATCACACATAACAAACAAAATAGTGAGATTAATATAGATGTGTCAGTTTAATACGACTCAAAACCTCACTAATTTTTTTCTATCACTAGTCAACCCTTTTATAAGAATAATGCATATTAACAAATCAAAAGAGCAAAAGTACATGCCAAATTTTGATATGGATTTTACCAATCAATTCACACTCTAATTATGACTAAATAATCTTAAAAGTAATAGAAAACACGAAAATTTTCAATTTTATTTGTTTGATTTTGAAAACCTCCTAAGAAGTCATATAAGCCACAATTATGTAAAAAACATGTATAAAAGCTAAGATCCCCACTCCCACACTTCACACTTACATTGTTCCCATTATAACATCAAATGCAAGAAATAGAGCATTTATCAAAAATAGTAATTGTAAAAACGTAAAGAAACATAAATTGATTTCTTTTGAGTTGCCTCCTAAGCAACGCCTTTGTTTATCGTTGTTGGCTCGACCTCCAATTGTGTGCATCAAGTGACACTAGTCACATCCTCCAACATCAACACCTCTGAATCCTTCGTTTGGAAGTGTTCATAATATGACTTTAAGCAATGACAATTCACTATGAATGTCTTGTCAGTTTTGAGGCTCCGTATCCTTACTACACCAAAAGGAAAGACATGAGTGATAACAAACATACCAACCCAATGAGAACGTAACTTATTTAGAAAGAATTTAAGTTTGGAATGATACAGTAACACTTTATGGACCACCGAGAAGCTTTTCCTTGAAATCATCTTATCATGAAAAGCTTCATCCTCTCCTTGTATATCACATCATTTTGATATGGCCCATTCCTCATCTCTTCCAACTCTTGAAGCTACAACTTCTTAGGCACTCTCAAATCATCCAAATTCATTGTTGCATCTTCTGATAGTCCAATATGCTTTATGTTGTAATTCCACTAGAAGATGACATTGCTTCACAAACACTAGCCTATACAGTGACATCCCAATTGATGTTTTGTAAGCCGTCCTATAGGCCCATAATGCATCTTTTAGTATTATGCTCTAACCCTTCCTATTGGGCTGCACAGTTTTCTCCAGGATTAACTTGATTTCTTGATTTAAGAATTCAGCTTATCCATTGCTTTAGGGATGGTAAGCAGTAGAAACTTTGTAGGTGATGTGATATTTTCTGAACATTGCTTCCATCACCCTATTGTAGAAGTGGATTTGATTGAACCCAAGTTTTTTATATCAATTAGTGGCATTTTCATAGTTTTCATTACACTTCTTGGCTTTTATTTTCAAATTTTATGCTTAATTTGACTCTTGAGTGCTTGCCTTTACTTTATGTAGTTTGAGAGAAAAATTGTCACAAATAATTAGTAATTGCACTAAATTAATTTTCTAGAGCAATTGATACTACAAACTACCATTTGTTTATTGTAAGAAACTCAAGAAGTAGAGCCAAGGAGTGAACGTTGAAAATGATAAATCAATAAGTCAGCAGGGCAACAGGAAAGTTCGTCGTGAAGAAAGTTAATGTTTTTCCCCAGTGAAGTATGAAGATTTCACGCAGAAAGTCTTCGGGAGAAGTTCGACGCGGCGAATGGATGTGTTTGCGTTGCGACGAATCATAAAGCTGAGTAACAACCCTTTCAGGAAAAGTTCACCGCGACGAAACCTTTGAGTTGGCACTGACGCAGACCATTTTTAAAAAAGTTACCTACTGTACAACCCGATCCATCAACTCAATTTGTAAAATTTACCTATTCCAGGTTAAGTTACAACGGGAGTCAAGGGCAGGCGAGCAGAAAAACACACTCCTCACACTTTCATCATTTTTCTTTCAGCTCCCCAGCTCCGTTCTCTCTCCCGCACAATCTTTCATCCAATTTTCCACCATCGATTGCTATCATGGGTAACTCTAGTGGGTTCTTGGTGGTGAAGTTCTCGGAGCTATGCTTGGCTAGACATCCTGATCCTTTTGAAGATGTAGCGATGGCTTAAGTTCAACGGGCTTAATATGGGAGTAGCTCAATCTATGTTTAGCTGTGATTTATGAATTCCCAAGTTTAGGATTTGTGATTTGTAGTTAAATATTATTGATTAGAGTTTAATCAAGTGTTGGATATTCATTATGTTATGGGATTTGTTAATGTAGAACTTTGAGCTTAAATATATGAAGTCTCATATATGTCTATTTGTGATCTTTTTAAATCTCTTTTATCTTGCATAGTTGTGTTTGATATTGACTTGATTTGAGGTCCTGAAATGACTTATTACATTGACTTAACCACTACACACACTAAGAGCATTCAACAAGGTCTTAAGAAATAGAGTTCATTGATTAAGACCTTGGACTTAAAGAGTTCTTTAAGGTTTACCATTTGAAACTTAGTGATTTTCACTCCCACTAAAATTGATTTCGAATTATAATGGCCAAAGCTCGTTTTCAAAAGGATATTATCATCATTTGATCATTGTTTTTGTCTTCTTGTTTTTACATTCCCAAAAATCCAAGGATACTTTGACACATTTTTCTTATAGTTCCTTTTTAATTTGGTAAAGATTTCAAAAGACAAAACCCCTTTCTTTCTTACCAATTTAGTTTGAATTTCATGACATATAGGCTAGTTTAGGTCCATTCCATTAGGTTTCGATTAACTAAAACAACCTGAGGTTCAACCTATATTGTAATCTTTGGATTATATTTTTGATTTGACCTCTAAGGGTAAGTACTAAAATTCCGAATCAAAATGGTGCCATTGCTAGGGAACCAAGAAATTGGTTCTCTAGGTTAGCTTTTGTCATTTTGCTGCTAAGTGAGGTTAGGAGCCTTTTCTTTAGATTGCATTTTAGATAGTTTAGTTTCATACTTATCAATAGTATAGGATTTCATTTTCTTTACTTAGCATAAAATTTTTATAACACAAACAAATAAGATACTAAACTTTTTCCACTTTTCATACTTAGCATTTTCTTGCACCCACATAGTTTTGAATACTTCTTTTATTGCTTTTTGATACATACACATTTTACTTGCATATTTTACTCTCACACATATTTTCATACACCTATACACTTGCATCCATCACATCTCATCATTTAGTTGGCTTTGTGTGCTTGTATGTAAATTTTGTTACATTTTATTTTCATTTGGGCTGTTCTCGTGTATGCCCCGAAAAACCAAAATTTTACCTTTCTATCCTGAAATTAAGAGAAGTTTGAGAAAGATTAGAAAGGAAGGGTGAGAAAGAGAGCGAAGTCAGGTAGTTGTAGAAGAAGAGTCTAGTCAGCCAAGCAGTGAGAGCGATTTGATAGAAAGAGTGATAATGGCCGAAAACCCAACTTTCCTACAAAACCCCAACCTTAATATTAATCAACCCAGGAATGGAGATAATGGATGTAATGGGGAGTATAAGCGAGTTGGTGAGAATAATGGGAATTAAAGGAGGACCATTAGGGAAGCGACCACTTCTGACGTGAATTATGATCCATTTACTACTACTTGTCCTAATTTTCATGTTAATTTTGAAGTTAAAGGATTACTCATTAACTCTCTTCCTAAATTTCATGGCATGGCAGGAGAAGATTCCTATATGCATTTGCAATCCTTTTCTATGATCTATCAGAGTATGAAATCGGTGGGAGCTTCGCTTGATCAAGTACTATGGAAGGTTTTTCACCTATCACTGGAGGGTAAACCAAGGGAGTGGTATATGTGCCTCCCATGGCATGTAGCAATTGCTTACCATAGTTGGGCCAATATATGAAAGGCATTCCTAGAGAAATATTTTCTGACCTCTAGATCTTCATCAATGAGGAATGAGATCTATTCGGCACGTTAGGATTATGACGAATCACTCTATGACTATTGAAACTGCTTCCAAGATTTGTTGTCCAGATGCCCCCAACATCAGATACTTGATGAGTAGTTAGTGCAGTATTTTTATGATGGGCTGAAAAGTCAAGAAAAATGTATGATGGATGCGGCATCGAGAGGATTTTTGATTGATCTTACGGCTGCGAAGGCATGGGATCTGATCAAGAAGATGGATTTAAATCACCAACAGTACAGTTTGAGAGATACCAGATGTAACACCCCACTCCCACGTGACCCCAACCCGATATCATTGGTGATATCCGAGTCCGTGCCCCGTGAGGGTGGCGTACTACATCAGTCAGTTAAAACTCAGGATAACATTTTTTTAATGCACTCGTGTGCGCGGAACAGACAGTAAACAA
>JANKYE010000005.1:18653933-18668062 GCA_032467995.1 Erythroxylum dillonii | reverse complement strand
TGAGTATCTTAAACATTTTTGTACCATTAATTGCTAAGTGAAAATAATTAAAAATATTAACAATTAAGCACATATCACTTACTTATTTAACTTCAAATTCCAACTCCTCAGAACCAGCTAATCTAGCACTCCCAAGTAACCAACACACATCCAAGATTAAGTTGTAAATCTTAGCACTAAAAAGACAGCATAGAAGATAATAAGATCTAGCTTCCTTGATGCAGCATCTTGCAAAGATTCCAAGTGATGATGATCCAAATCAAGCAAAAATTCTAGAAGTTGAGAGGGAGTGAGAGTTTTCGGTGGTGAGAGTAGTGAGAAGGTGGTAGAAACACCAAATGAGCTAGAGTGATTCAACTCTTGCTTTACAAGGTGCCCTAACTTTGAAGGGAAACAAGTCCTTCCATGGGGTGACCTACATGGCAAACATAGGAGGGAGCCACTTATCTTCTTATCATGTTGTCAAATGCTATAACTCAATTAGGCCAATTGTCACTCAATTAATGCTACCAAATGCCAATGCATTAGCTATGCCAAATGTCACTAACTCATAGGCTTAGTCATCCAATTTTCCATGTACCAACTTGTCTTGATACTTAACATTTTCCTTGTCCAAATGTACATTTTAATACCTCAATTCTCTAATAGTAACAGTTTATTTCAAGTCACTAAGTATAGTCCATTAAACTGGAAATTAAAGACATGTACAATTCACATTCAATTCATATCACAATTTTAACACCTATCTCATTTACTTTCATGGACATGTATCATTCCAACTAAGGTGTAATTTGGGGCCTTACAAAAATATTTGTTAAGGTTTTGTAACTAAAACATAAACATACAAAATTATCAAACAAAACAGATCCATCGATTTCTTCAAAACTGACCAGATCTGATTACTAACTAAAAATTTATTAAAACAATTGTAATAAATTCTGGAAAAATTCCAAAGGCATAAACACATTCTAAATATGTTTAAATAAAATTTCTAGAATCAAATTCCATGAGAAACATGTTAAATCTCATCAGTTTAGCTAGCTAACAACATATGTTCAACAAAAAACTATTTTATAGTATATTGTTAGAAATTCAATAATAAATAATTCAATCACATTGAAATCGATTTTCAATCATTAAAACCATCTACAAACATGTCATGAGCAGATCAGTGAAAGAAAATTGTGAAAACAAATTTTCATAATTTAATTTCGAATTTTCTTAGAACAGGCACACAGTTGTCACAACCATGCAATCTTATTGCACATGTAATAGAAACTATATCTAATAGGCACAAGATGACTCTGATATCACTGTTAGATTTCGATTATGCATCACATGCATCACATATCAGAAAATAAAACGAAACCCAAAAAATACAGAATCATACATCTGCCATTAGATGTAATAAAAAAATTGAGATGTGTATCTTACTAACTCCTTTCGTTCTTCTTTGTCTTCACCTCCTTTGGGTTGCCGTAAACCACAACAACCAAAAGAGGACTTCTCTGATATCCACACGAAGAGCAAAGCCTGAAACCTCTTAGGAAGAATGCTTAGAGCACACACAAAGTGCTAACTTTGATTTATGTTTTTGAGAGAATAGTTTAGAGAATAGGTACTTTTCTCACTACTTTTTTTACAATACTATGTACGAAAATGAGTAAGTTTCTACCAACTTTTGGCCTCCTCTTAACCCCATCATGAATGGAGGAATAATGGGCCACTTAATTTGGCTTGAAACGTTTGCTGGAAATTTAGAAACTTTCTAGGCTAGCAATCATGCAACACTAGTTTTCTTTCATTCCTTTGCAAAAGTTCTTACCACGATCATATCGCGATACAATCTCGAAACATTCTATCATATCTTGGATCACTATTCAAACTCAGTTTACTCATTCTTCACATCTCCAATGCGTGTGACCCATTAAGAATTACATAGTCTAATGCACTAATGTCAAGCTTGACTTTAAAGGAGTTCCTGTCTAGTTAAGCTTATCCTTTTGTCAAATAATGTAAATAGTTTTCAGCATACAATTTGAATTAAAAGAATATATTTTTATCCTTAAAGAAAAGGAAGACATTAGGTTTATTGGTTGAGATTTGTGAATGAAAGGATGAAATTAGGGAATTCATCCTCAAAAGAGGCGGTGATTTGTAAATTGAAATTACATACTAATGAAAAAATTACATAAATATTTTTAACCAAATTCTTACAAAAATTTAGAATTTAAATAAATAATTCTTATAAAGTAAGAATCAATTTTCAAAGTTATTAATAAGTTAGATTTTAATCTAAATATTAGAATGCAAAACACAACATTTTTGGCATCAAATGTCAAACAGACGGTAGAAAGAAGTCGGGGTTTGAACTTTTGAAAAAGACAAAAAGGTGGGGAAAAAGACAAAAAGGTGGGAGTCGGGTAAGTAAGAAACACTGAACATGCATACAATGAAGTTGGATTTCCAAGATTCAACAGTCTCTCTCTACTCTACTGTGGAGCATTTATTTTATATTTTGTAATGTTATGGTCGAAAGTCGAAACCCTTGTGACCTCCCTCTCCCGTGAGATCCTCTCTTTCTTTATTACTTTTCTCCGTCCTTATAACATACCCTCTCACATATGCACTTACTGTTACTGCTTTAATTCAAACTTCAAAGCCTCTCCCTCTTCCCCCTTTTCTCTTTTCTCTATGTAATTTTTGGCGTTGCGTATTTCTAATCTAACTACCCAGGTTTAGTGCTTGAGAAAGATAATGCCACTTTACATTTACCAAAACAAAACATGCACCGAAGGGTCTCTTAGGGCATCACCACCACCACCAACATCATCACCTTCGGTTTCACATTTTTGCTAACTAAGAAGAGAAGCTAAGTACTCGCTGCAGTCAGTTGTCCTCAGGGTGAGTTCGATTGCTTTTTATTATTTCCTTTTCGTAAAGACGAGAGCTTTGGTGCTGCATGTCTTTGTAAGTTTGTGAAACAGAAAAAAAAAAAGAGAGTATCTTGTTAGTTCTTCTTCTGATCTTTTCTCTTATTCTGTCATGAACGTGGAGGCATTCCAAGTACTTTAAATCATTTCCTTTTTTAGAGAACACTTTTAAAAGGAAACAACCCGGGAATTAAGTCCTATTGTAACCGATCTAACTCAATAGAAAATATTCTTGAAGCTTCAGCTGAGTTCTCTTGGATTTTGAACCAAACGTACTAATGCCCCTATTCATCTGATCTACTTGTTTATAGTTTTTAAGCGTTTAGTCCATATTATTCAGTAGTTAAAAGGTCGTAAAACACCGAAACTTCTCTCTTCCGGTTAAACAACTGCACGCTGCTATGGCGCGTGTAATGCTTAGCAGAATGTGATTGTCCACTCTTCGCAATTGTTGTCATCCACTTGTTTTTAACTGACTTGTCAGTTACAGATGGATAGAATCAGACAGATAAATGTAAAACAAAAGCTAAAAGAACAGTGAAATGAAAAGCGAAATGGGAACTTTTGCTTTTACACTGTCCAAACAAGCAAATTAGGCTCGCCCCATTAGAAATTGTCGCAGTTTATTCACATTGTTTATTGATCTAAATATGCAACTAGGCGTACTGTGCTTCTACAATAATTTTAATTATAAAGAAAAAACCATGTTGGGTGTTGATATGAACAGAAATGTGTCGCATTGATGTAGTAGCTGTCTTAAAGCTGCATGTCTCGGTTTTAAAGATCACAATCAATGCAAACGATTCAAAGTTTTACGGCTTGAAATATAATCATATTTAATTTTGTTACTCTTACCAACTTATTATTATTTTTAATCACATTATGTATTACTGTGGACCCTGTTATGCATTATGTACTTTCATTTTTTGCTGTTCCATTCTCATACGTAATATTTTTCCATCAATGCCTGGGTATTACTACTAAAACTGCTATTCCTATGGCCATTAGATGTTAAGGCACCAACTCATATACTTTACCTGTAACCATATTAAATTTGACACATTACCTGCTCCCATAATGGGCTATCAATGATGTGCTTCACATGACCTTAATGTAGGCCTGATGGGCGCATTCTATATTGAATACTTTACCATCCAACTTACCAAACCAGTTTTCCAATCGAATTGCATGCGAGTCTTGATGGATTACATTGAATCGATTTATCTTGTTCTTGATTAGAGGTTTAAGTCTTATCTTCTTCTGAATCTCCAATTGTCATCAGAGTTGTAAAATGAAATTTTATATGCCCTTTTTAAGTGGATCTGAACTTTTTCTAGAGATATTGACTTCTGGCAGTTGTTTGGATATCAGAAAATCTAATGGTGTGCTTGTAGGTATGTCATGTTCAGTCCATAAATGGTGTGGGGTATATCTACCTGTTAACTTTATTCTACTGTTAATTTGGTAGTTCTATTGAATGCTCACACATGCAACGTTAAAGAAATATTTTCAGAGACATATATTTATATGTAAAGAACTATATCTTAGAATTATAGTTTATGTCTGGTTTTGATGATTATGTACCTTTTTCTTCATATAATACTGCATTTGTGGAATGCTCTTGCAGTCTACTTCTTTTGTCCTTTAGTGTGAACACAAGAGCATACCACTGTATGAGCTCTTTGCTTAATGGGTTTGTCATATTTCCTTATTAATAGATTATGAATCAAGTCCAAGCAATTTCATTGCATCAAAGCCTGTAGAGTTTAGATGATATTTTATCACTGAAATTGATTTGAAAAGAGTAAAGTTCTGTTATACCAACTTTTTGGAACGATAATGGTGCTTAATGTTTTTGTTGTATTTCCTTATTAATAGATTATAAATCAAGTCCCATGCATTCATTGCATCAGATGGTGTAGGTTTAGATGTCATTTTATCATTGAATTGAATAGAAAAGAGTAGCATTTTTGGGACAATAATGGTAGGAGTGTGGAGCAGATTATGTTGATTGTGGTTTTCCTTACCTATGCTTTTCTGTAATTTCAGTTTCTTACGTGGATTGAAAACTAGAATCTCTTGATTTTTATATCTTTAACAACTAATTTCTGCAGGCTTCTAATTTTTAGCCCTGGTGCTCTCTGACTAGTATTTGTTGAGCTGATCAAATGCCGAGATCAAGGTCAGAGAACCATCTTACCTATGCTTCTGCAGGCTACTAAATTCATATTGCTAATGCTTTTGATTGCTTAATATCTAGAGCTGCATTCTGTGCATCTCACCTATATTTATGCAGGCTACTAAATTCATATTGCTAATGCTTTTGATTACTTCACTTCTAGAGCTGCATCCTATGCGTCTCACCATGCAAGGCAACTAAATATGCTGTAGCAATTATGTTGACTTCCTTCTATAACTCTTTTCTTCCTTTGCTTATATTATTTTAACTTTTGATTTTGTATTGATAATTTATCAGATTTTCATAGCATGATTTCATTGATTTCTATTATTGGGCTTGTGCATAGGGGAGTACAAAAATTCCTTGAATTTAGTGCACTGTTCTTACTCCAAAATTTTGTTTTTGCTTCATCAGTCCTTGCCTTGCCTATTCCTATTCATTTTATCCATATGTTTCTGGTTCTATAACTTGTTGTTTAAGCCGTATTATGGTGTTTGTTAACAACATTGGATCTTAGAAACAAGTGGAATTTTCTAGGAAACCCAAACTTGTTCGACTCTATGATCAGGGTTTTGTGAATTCACACACTCTTTTGTTTTTCAATTTCTTTCTTTGCGTCAATGCGTTCTTTGAATTTGAACTCTTCATTCTTTACTTGATTGAATCTCTTCATTCCATATTCAATTCGTAATTCCAAACAAAAAGGGATGGCTCTTATCTATCCTTATTGGAATTTCTATAAAAATTCTCATTAGTATTTTTTCATTATTAGTAGGGAAGATAAGATATCTCTTTTATTTCCTATATAATGATTTAATACATAATATGTTATAAGCATGTTTTTCCTTGATGTAGACCACTATTTGTATCTTAGATTCGTTATTCTCATACTTGAATCATTTTATGAAACATCCATAATGGAAAATTGACTTCTGTCTGTTGTACATATTTAGTATTTAAATTTTCAATTTGAATGTAATTTGTTTATGCAATATTCCATAATTTTAGTCTCATCCCCCTCCAAAACAAACCTCCTTCTTTATGATACCTTAAATCTTTTTTATTATTTTCCCATAGAGTGCACAAATCTATTTTTTGACTGTTGATGTGTATATTAAGTTTAGTAAGTAAATGGTCAAAGCTCAGTTTATTCAACATCTCTATAGGGTAAAGAAAATTAAGAAAATGATTAAAAAGAACTTCTGTTATTAACTTATCTAACAACAAATAATTCAACAATGGATAATAATGAGAATCAAAGGGCTTTTTTTTTCTTTTTTTTCAAGAAAAAGACATGCAATTGATGGTAAGGGAAATAATGTGAAACACACTTTTATGACTATTAATTCTTTTGATGTTGAAGTCTTTTCTTCAGTTCTTATAAATTGAACAAGTTAATATTATTTCTGATGATTGTTTTGGTATTATTTTTTTGTTGGAGTTAAAGAAATTCCTTTTATTCAATTTATCAACAAGGGGTTTATATATATTCTCCAAATTGTTAACCTTTGCTCTTTATCTTTTGCATCCAAATAATACCCGTAATTCTGGAAGTTGGTATGAACTGTAAACAACATTACTCTTTGAGGTAGTATAGCTATTTTTGGAATAATCACAGCAGCTCCTTTATGTAAGTCTATTTATTGATCATTCAAACTGGAACCCAAATTCAAAGAGGCCCCAAAAAGAATTCTTTGGATAAAATACTTGATGGGAAATATGATTGGTCTTATAATCACAGTTACACAGATGCTTTTTATGAGGAACACAAAAATTAGCAATATTAACTCATTTTTTTAAAGAGGATAGGGCTTGATGGAATTATAAACGAGGTAGGTATGATAAGTCTCTTCTAAGAGAGGGTATAAAACATCTAGGGGAGGGCATATTTTTCTTATTTCTTAGTGTATATATTTTTGCCTTAATTCTTTTGAATTTTTTCAATTTAATTAATAAACTAATTATATAGGTTCTTTCATTATTAGCAAAATTCTAATGATTATAGAACTCATATGAGGATTTTTTTTTTAATGTTTTGAATAGGGACAATTCTTTTATCGTTTTCAAAGTAGATGATGTGTAAAAGTGATTCTTTTACATTTTATTACTTGGATATGTCATCTCCTTTCTTTCAACATTTTCAAATTCGCAATCGCACTTTGTAACTGTTGTTTGATGATCCACTAGGTATCAGTATTAGTGTCTGGTAGTAAATCATTTAATTATGGTTGTCAATAATTGAATGATGATTGTTTTTCCTTTTACAACTTTGATGATGATTAGGGGTTCAGAAGTGCCTCAACGGCAGTCTCTTCGGGGCCCACATCCACTTAGGACATCTAGCTCAGATTCAGACCCATCTAATCATCGACCAATTACTGATAGGAGCCCCAAGCTAGGAGATCGCCGGTCCCCACGAGGTCCCCAGCCTGATGCACTGAATCAAAAGAAACTTGGTTCTCGCATTGCAGATTTAGAGTCTCAACTTGGACAAGCTCAAGAAGAGCTAAAGATTTTGAAGGATCAATTGGCTTCTGCAGAAGCTGCAAAGAAAGAAGCTCAACAAGAATTGGAGAAGAAAACCGAAAGACCTGCTGTTCCAGAGCCTAGGAAAGTCCAAGAGAAGCACTCTCCAAACGAAGCTCACCATTCCCAAGAAGTAAACAGAAACTCTGCTGGCTGCCAGCAGGAAACTGATGTCTTTGAAGTTCCAGTAGAAAAAAGAAATCTTGATCCAGATATTGAACCTGATCACCTGATTGATCATGTGAAAGTTGGAAGCAACTCAATTGATATTTCAACTGCACAGCCAGTAGTTTCCAAGTCGGAATTGCCATCTCTAGACTTCACTTTGAAGGATGATGAAATCAATAAGCTAAAGACCAAGTTAGAAGATAAAGAGAAGGAACTTGAGCTCTTTGGCAAAGAAAATGAAAACTTGAAGAACCAACTGAATGAAGCAACTTCGAATATCTCTACTGCTAAAGCCAAGGGGGAGGAAATATCGTCCAGAATGAGCCAACTTAATTTAGAGCTGGAAGAAAGTAAAGAAAGTGTAGCTCAGTTAAAGGAGAAGCTGGAAGCTGTTGAAGGAGCCAAGGAAGTGTTCGAAGCAGAGATGAAGAAGATGAGGGTGCAGACAGAGCAGTGGAGAAAAGCCGCAGATGCTGCAGCAGCGGTTCTTGCTGGCAGTGCGGAGATGAATGGGAGGATTTCTGAGAGGTGTGTTTCAATGGATAAGCACATTGGTGGCATATTCCAACCGTCAACCGGTGGTTACACTGGTTTTGTAGGATCACCTGGGATGGCTGATGACTTGGATGATGGATTTGGAAGCGGAAAGCACAGGGGCTCTGGTATTAAAAGGTTTGGTGACCTATGGAAAAAGAAGAGTCAGAAATAATAGTGTTAACCACGTTGAAGTCCACTGTTTTCTTTTGATGTTGGGCCAATGGTTTCTTACCATTTCGCACTTTCTCATCATGTAGCCTTAAGCTATCTTAAGCTTTGTAAGGATGAACGTTTTAAGTACATTGTTACTAAGTTGTGGCCAGGGATTGGGAAACACTTGCCTGATCGGTAAAATGAACGTACAATTATGTATTGGATCTTACTGTTTCTTATTCTGCTGATGCAAATGCGGTGTATTGATCAATTACACTAATGATAATCATGCATCATGCAGCAATGTTACGTGTTATATAATCAGTTTTGTTGTATGGTAGTACATATTATAGCATTGATCGAAACTAATTGAGAACATTCAAAAAAATTGGGCGATCAGATATTATATCCTTATACTAATTTGCTGTAACGTTTATCTGAAGTGGTGTAACATTGAGAAGTTGTGGATTTGGAAGTATTACAGAGCGTAAGGTCCTGATGTTGAAAAAGGTTGAAGGAAGGCGATGAGCTAATTTCAGCTGAAAAGGTTAAATAATCGAAATCTGAACTACAGAAGTGCACTAGAAGAAGACAACGATTTTGGTTGAAGGAGGGGGATTTATATACCTGGAGTTAAGTCAATAATTGATTTTTTATTGCAATCGAGGTATACATATACATGCATATAGTTGTTCAGTTGTATTAAAACAGGAACCATGAATGATAGAATGACAGCCATATTTATATCCCAAGGAGATGTCTAATTTAGGTAGTTATTATTAATAGGAAATAGGCAGTACTGTGAGATGTTAATCCACAATATTCTAACATCCTCTTTCAAATTCAAGGTAGTGAGAAGGAGACAAATTTGAATTTAGAAAGAAGGTGGAGGAAATATGATGTGGGATGGGACTTTGCAAAAGGATTAGTAAGTGAAATGAGTTTTGCTTTACAAGATATCGATTTCAACTGTATAAAAAATTTGAATGGTGTCGCGATCTTTATAATAAAAATCAAAGCGGCGCAATAGTCCTATATCAATGAAGAGCTACTGAAGGTCATGGCATTATATTTTACTTTAATATTAGCGTTAGAGCCTATGTGCTATATTAGGCAACAAGTTTCACCAAGAAAGAAGTATTGATCAGTAAGGTTTACAGCCTTATATATACTGGGAATGACTATGACATAAACTGTTGGACCAAATATAACATGGATGAAGTCAGGACACGTAATAGTGAGGCATCCTATCAATGGTAGTGAGTAGGAATCATCTAGAGGAATTCTATCAATAGCCATGAGATGAGTATTGGGTTCAATAACATTCTTACTATTGTAAGCCAACATAAGTAATAAGGTTAAAGGCATACTTGACTTATGAAATATGATAGCTAGGACCCATAATAGGATACCTTAACATTCACGAAATAGATGAGATGCCTCTGGTCCTTCATCTCAAAATGAGTGTTGAAGGATTCTTTAAGAGAAATAATCTTAGATAGATCATTATTTGTAATAAGTATATCATCATCATCAAACAAAAGAAAAACTATAAATTATTATCTTTTAATTTATTGAGTGGGCTTTACAGATCTCCCCTTTTTTTAAAATTTCATCCTCAAAATTAAATTATGCGCCTAAGGATTCAAACAAATAAAGATATTAACGTCAATTTTCATCCTCTTCCTCCTAAGCTGCCTCTCTTAGAGAACGATGATGACTCCACAAAACTTACACCATTGGAATCTCTCTTCTCCTTAATTTCCTAACTTGTCTATCCAATATCTCCACTGGCTCTTCTTTATAGGTCATGTCATTTGTAACTTCGATCTCATGCCTCGATAT
Organism: Erythroxylum dillonii; assembly: GCA_032467995.1. Taxonomy (NCBI): domain Eukaryota; kingdom Viridiplantae; phylum Streptophyta; class Magnoliopsida; order Malpighiales; family Erythroxylaceae; genus Erythroxylum; species Erythroxylum dillonii. The sequence continues at coordinate 18,657,721 of JANKYE010000005.1, read as the reverse complement.
AACGTGACTAGGATCTGATCAATACTGTCTTAACATCAACACATAGAACATAACATGAATTTGGAACAACTCTGGTAGTGATGCTAATCTGTAAGTATTTAGATGTCTATACAAAAAATGTCTCAAATTCTAAAAGCATGCACAATCCTTGCTAACTTTAGATCACAAGTGGGATAATTCAACTCATACGATCTCAACTAATGAGAGACATAAGTTATCAGCTTTTATGCTGCATCTATACACAACCAAACTTATCCTCGAAGCATCAATATCTACCTCAAAACCTCTACCACTCAATAGTACACCAAAATTGGGCTAGAAGTCAATCTCTACTTAAGTTTCTCAAAACTCTTCTGACACTGATTGGTCCACTTGAACTAAACTCCTTTCTTCAATAGTTTGGTTAACGGGCTTGTTATTATGAAAAATCCTTCTACAAATCTCTGATAATATCCAGCAAGTCTTAGAAAAACTCCTTATTTATGATATATTTCTAGGTGGCTCCCACTCTATAATTGCCTTCACCTTAGAAGGATCAGACATCACCCCTCTTGGGACACCACGTCTAAGTAAACTACCCACTCCATCCAAAACTCAAACTTATTCAACTTTGCATATAATTGTCTCTCCTTTAGAATTTGTAACATAATTATAAAAAATGTTGTTGGGGCTCCTTTTTACTCTTCGAATACACCAATATATCGTTAATAAACACTATTACAAATTGATCCAGATACTCCTGAAAAGTCCTATTCATTAATGACATGAATGTGCATTAGTCAGCCTCAAAGGCTTCACTAGGAACTCATAGTGGCCATATCGAGTGCGAAAAGCTATTTTGAGAATACTTGACTTAGCTATCCTCAACTACTAGTATTCTAATCTCAAATTAAACTTGAAAAATGTGACAACTCCTCTAAGTTGATATAAGATTATCTATCCTCAATAACGTGTACTTTTTTACTGTCACCCTATTTAGTTGTCGGTAATCTATTCATAGCCTCATACTACCATCCTTTTTCTTCACAAACAACAGCGGAGCTCCTCAGGGTGATGCACTCGGTCTAATAAGGCCCTTTTTCAACAACTCCTCTAACGACCTTTAAAATTCATGTAACTCAATAGTAGCCATCTTGTAAGGTGCAATGAAAATTGGTACAACTTTAAGCACAGTCTCAATGGTAAAATCTATCTCTCGTTGAGGCGGTAAACCTATAAATCATTTAAGAATACCATGAAAATTCCCTCACCACAGGAGTATCCTCTAATCTAAGATTTACCTCCATCATATCTATACTATGAGCTAGATATAACTCACACCCATCCAATATCAATTGTCTAGCAGTCAAAGCTGAGATCACACTGTTGGGACCCCGCCCTTGCAAGTCACGTGCTGACGTCCTATATGACATCTAGACGAGCATCCCACAAGGTTGGTGTGCCCACACCAAGTCAAACCTAAAAAACGAACTCATCTCACATACCTCCGAACATATTTTAGGATAGCTTATAAAGGAATTTCAATAAGGCTTCTTCACAATATTTGTTCCTCATTACCTTGGGTTTCTAACGATAGCAAAAACGCTTAATTTGGTTCAGAAATAAAAAAGTATTGGCCAAAACACTTTCAGGTTAAAATTAAACCGAGACCGAACACTACATCCGAATTCAATATAGAAATTGAAAGTCTTAGGGCCTAAATTGAAAATCGGTTCCTTCAGATAAATTGTAGCTCCATGTCTCTAGTTTGTTTACAAACAAGAATCAACTCAATTGGAGCTCTACAAATCAAGATATCACCAAAAAACTGAAGTCTGTTCAGAAAATATCCACTTATACTCTTTTATCTTATCCTCTCACTTTGATTTAATCCTTATTTCTCAAATTAATATAAAAAGCTGTAAATTTTTATGGAGAGGTAGAGAAATGTCTTAAGAATCCAACGCTTCAAAAATCAGGTCAATCGGAGGTCAAACGAAAAAGTTATGGCCAAACGAGTAGAGAGAGGTCGGAATCAGTGAGAAAATAAAAAATCGGCCGTGTCGCCCTCGCAAGCGAGCACGCGCGGACGTACGCTCGCCCTCATGAGGGCTAGCTTCCGGGGTGATTTTTCAATCCGACATTCTATCTTCCAACCTTCATATCTTTTGACCAAGAACCCCAAATTTTACAAACTTGGTATCAATGGAAAGGTAAACGAACGCTCTACAACTTCCATGTAGGAATTAAAAACAATTTAGGTCTCTAAAGGGTCAAAAATCCACGAAAAAGTGACTATCCAACAATCTCATCCTAAACATCATCAGAACTTCCAAAACTCATAACTTTCTACTCTATTGTCCAAAAATGTCATATTTTATATCAATGGAAAGATAAAAACATAAACTACAACTTTAGTGAAGACCCTAAGAACAATTTCTAACTCTATGAGGGTCAAAAATTCACCTAAAGTTTCTGTCCGAAATTGGCCATTTTGACAGCACCTGCACCCAACTTCAACAATTCGCATCTTTCAATTTCCACATCCAAAAACAGCACATTATACATCGTTGGAAAGCTATGAAATTCCTCTACAACTTTCAAGAAGGCTACTTGATCTAATTCAATCCATATCAATCCAGAATTTGCCTTAAAACATAGTATACACAAACTTACTCTTATGGACATTTAACAAACAATGCAAAGTCATTTGAAACAAGCATTGACAAAACACAATAAAACCTAAATGTCTTTCATTAACATCAAAATATAAATTCTTACAAAGCTTTAGTGAGCATTTTTTAGCCCCAATACATTAAAGTCTCAGAAATTCAAATTTCAAAAAACTACATGAACAGTGATTTTGCTCCAAAAATGCAACTAAAGCTTTGTTTACAAAATATATCTTTAAAATCAAAAATCAAATGGGAGTGATGCCTTGACCCTGGTTCGGCCACTCATTTTCTTGCTCATCGCCTGTGGATGGAAGGAAAGAAGGGGGTGAGCTCGACGACTCATGAGTAACATATTTATAACCAAGAATAAGCAAAAAATCCTTGAATCATATTTTCCAAAGCAAACTTTACGTTGACCAAATCATGCCACATATGTTTTCCAAAATTTACAATTTATCAAGCAATTCACAAAACCAACATAACGAGTACATCAAAATCAAATTATTACAAATCATAATCACAAAAGCACTTCGGAAATGGTTCGGGTGGATCCAAACAAAACGTACTACACATGGCCGCACATTTCTGCATAGCGGCTATGTGTAGTCGTGAACTTAGGGGAGTCCGTGAGGAAACTCCATGCCACTAGCGGGCAGGCGGGAAAAGCCTATAGACAAGTGTACTTGACTTACTTGAGGGACCACCACAAACCTATATAAGCATACATTTCACATTTTTCACACATATTGGCCAAAATGACACTTTTCCGAAAGTCAATTTTATAACTATAACATTCTTTCCAAATTTACTTTCACATTCTTTTTTTTGTCAATCATCAACACAATATGTAAACATTCCCATAATTTATTCATAAGAAAAAGACATATGTCATATTCTCAAATCAATCTAAAGAGTAATAAATACCTAATTTCAAAGTTGTTAGAAAACATTTAATTTCATGTATTGACATTAATGGCACTAGCTCATTTTCTCAATTATAAAGATGTTACCCACCTTAAATTCCCTTACTTTAGGCTTGCTCAAGATGCCTTTCCTTTAGCTCCTCTTGCCTCCCTTGTTCTTCTTCTTCAAAAAATCACAAAGACCCCAAATCAAAAGAGAGTCTAAAATTGG
>JANKYE010000005.1:18482252-18493120 GCA_032467995.1 Erythroxylum dillonii | reverse complement strand
CATGCCAACAAACGCCAACTAACTTCCTTCTTTTGGTTTGCTCTTCTCGCTTCGTCAATGTCCTGAGCATTTTTTATATTTTTATTTATTTTACTTTGAAGTAAATCCATTGGACTTGTTGAATTATTGAAGAAACAGTACAGAGTTCAAGGGCTTCTTTCTCTACATTTCTTTATAGGTACTCTTGTATGTATATATATATATATTCTATTATTAACGAAGATGATGTTGATTTCATTGAAATTCTATAAAATTTCAAATAAACAAAACTTACCCTTTAATTTCTCAGATCCCTTCATTTATCTGCTGAATGTCTTCTGGCTTGTTGTCAACTTAGGGTTTCCTTTAGTTTGTGGTAGTTTTAGTTGGGTTTTGTCGACTTTCATATTGCGTTTACCGCTATTTGGCACTTTTCTCAGCACTTCCTGTTGTGGGTATGTGTTTGTTAGGACTCTGCTAAATTTTATAGTAGTTTGTACATATTCATTTATTCCTCAAGTATATGATGCTTCGTACGGTTCTTTTTCTGTTTCTGTTACAGCCATGTGGAGAACATAGCAGTGTCAAGTGGAATTTAGGTTGATTTTCATCAAAATGGAGTCTTGCAACTGTATTGAGCCGCAATGGCCAGCTGATGAACTTTTAATGAAGTATCAATACATTTCAGATTTCTTCATTGCTCTTGCCTACTTTTCCATCCCGCTAGAGCTCATTTACTTTGTCAAGAAATCTGCAGTATTTCCATATAGATGGGTGCTTGTCCAGTTTGGTGCTTTTATTGTTCTCTGTGGGACAACACATCTTATAAACTTGTGGACTTTTACTATGCACTCGAGAACGGTGGCTATGGTGATGACCACAGCAAAAGTCATGACTGCTGCAGTTTCCTGTGCAACTGCCCTTATGCTTGTACACATAATTCCTGACCTTTTAAGTGTTAAGACTCGAGAATTGTTTTTGAAAAACAAGGCTGCAGAGCTAGATAGAGAGATGGGCCTTATTCGAACACAAGAAGAAACTGGTCGACATGTCAGGATGTTGACCCATGAAATAAGAAGCACACTTGATCGGCACACTATACTCAGGACCACTCTTGTTGAACTCGGTAGGACATTAGCATTGGAAGAATGTGCATTGTGGATGCCAACACGGACTGGCTTAGAGCTTCAACTGTCCTACACCCTGCATCAGCAGAATCCCGTTGGATATACTGTTCCTATCCAGCATCCTGTCATTAACCAAGTATTTAGTAGTAATCGTGCTATGAAAATATCACCTAATTGTCCAGTTGCTAGACTACGGCCACTTACTGGAAAATATATGCCTGGAGAGGTGGTCGCTATTCGCGTCCCTCTTCTTCATCTTTCTAATTTTCAAATTAATGATTGGCCTGAACTTTCTACCAAGCGATATGCCTTGGTGGTATTGATGCTTCCGTCAGATAGTGCTAGACAATGGCATATTCATGAGTTGGAGCTTGTTGAAGTAGTTGCTGATCAGGTAACAACACACCCTACCAATTCTTGTACCACTTTTGCTAAATTTATACATATGAGCCTGTGAATGTGTGAAACAAGAGGGTATAGAAAATATCAGAAGAAAAAAAAACCACTTTATTTCTCTGATTATATGTAATTTATACACGAGTATAACCTATTCTAATACTACTAAACTACTAGATTTTTCGTATATACTAACTTATCCAATCTATAGTATATCTTATCTTATCTACTAAAAGATAAACTTATCTCCTAGAAGATAATCTCCTAAGCTAACTAAACTTATCTAAAATAATTATCCAACACTCCCCCTCAAGTTGAGGAATAGATATTTATCATTCCCAACTTGCTTAGAATTGTCTCGAATCTAGGTGTAGGCATGATCTTTGTGAAGATATCGACTTCCTGTGCTTTAATAGGGACATAGCATAGATAAAGCTCCTGTCAATTCTATTTCACATTTGATAAAGCTCCTGTCAATTCTAACATGTTTTGTTCGATCATGTCTAACTGGATTCGTCACTATACTGATGGCTGATTTTCTCTCAATGAAAACTTTGGTGGGAGAGGAAGTGGTGATTCATAGGTCCTACATTAACCTCGCTAACCAAATAACTTCACAAATTCCTTGTGCAATTGCCCTAAACTCTGCTTCTGCACTGCTTCTTGCTATTATGGACTGCTTCTTGCTTCTCCATGTGATAAGATTCCCCCATAGTTTATTACAATAACCAGATGTTGACCTACTGTTTTCAATACAACCCGCCCAATCTGCATCTGTGAAACCCTCTATGCTTCTTTTCTTATTTTTCTGAAACATTAATCCTCTACCTGGACTGCCTTTAAGATATCTCATAATATGGTTTACTGCCTTTAACTGTCTTTGAGTTGGAGAGTGCATAAATTGGCTAACAATAATCACAGCATAAGCAATATCTAGTCTGGTTAGTGACAAATAGATAAGTTTTCCTTCCAACCTTTTGTAACTTCCTTCGTCAACAAGAGGATATTCTTCATTTTTCTTGAATTTCCAATTGCTCTCCAGTGGAGTTCCCATAGGTTCGCAACCCATCTTTCTTGTTTCCTATAGTAAATCAAGAATGTATTTTCGTTGAGATATGAAAATACCTTCCTTATAGCAATTTCCATTCCAAGAAAGTGTCTTAAAGCTCTGAGGTCTTTTACCCTAAATTCCAGCCTCAATTTTTGTTTAAGATCATTGATCTCACTAGTGTCATCGCTTGTGATTATAATATCGTCCACATACACAATCAAGATGGGTTTCTTTCCATTTTTTCCACACTTCACAAACATTGTGTGATTAGCTTGTCCCTGTTTGTATCCAAACCTACAAAGAGTGTCACTGAATCTCTTAAACCATGCTTGTGGAGACTGTTTGAGGCCGTATAAGGATTTTTTTTTAGTTTGCAAACTCTTCCCCTTCCTTCTTCAGTTTCAAAACTTGGTGGTATCCTGATATATATTTCCTCATCGAATGTACCATTTAGGAATGCATTTTTAATGTCGAGCTAATGGAGTTCCCAATCTAAATTTATAGCCACTGATAGAAGGACTCTAATTGTGTTCAACTTTGCAACTAGAGCAAATTTCTCCTCATAATCTATTCCATAGGTTTGTGTAAAGCCTTGAGCCACTAATCTAGCCTTATACCTTTTAATCTCTCCATCTGCCCTATACTTCATAGTGAACACCCACTTGCTACCAACCACCTTTTTTCCTTCGGGTAGACCCACAATCTCCCGTGTTTTATTATCAAGTAAAGCTTTCATTTCTTCAAGTACAGCTTCCTTCCACTTAGGTTCTTGGAATGCATCACGTACATTTCTTGGAATTCTTACACTGTCAAGCTTAGTAGTGAAAGCTTTAAACTTTGAACATAACTTTGAGTAAGTCAAATAATTTGAAATAGGATATTTAGTAAATGATCTTACCCCCTTCCATAGTGCAATTGGCACATCTAAGTCACTTACCATAGTCTCTCTAGGAGCAGGTTCCTGGTCCAATGATTGGCCTTGTTGTGGAGCTTTAGGCCTTTGAGAATATACTAAGGTTGGTTTTTCGGGAATTGGTTCTCCCATTGAATTAGACTGGACAGTTTCAGGTTTAATGGTAGGTGTTTGCAGGTTTTGTGGGAAGGTTTGTGAGATAGTAAGTGATATGCTTGGATCCTAATAAATCTCTTCATAGGATGTTTCCCTTTGAAGATAGTTATTGGTGAAGTGTGGTTGTTTTTTGAAAAAAGGGACATCATATGACACAAAGCATTTGTTTGTAAAAGGTGAGAAACACTTATAACCCTTTTAAGTGGGAGAGTACCCAACAAACACACATTTAATAGCTCGTGGGTCAAGTTTGCTTATATTGGGTTGATTGTTGTGTACGAAAACAGTACACCCAAAGACTTTAGGAGGAAGAGAATTAAGGAGCTTAATGTGAGGGAATTGTTCTAGAAGAAAACCTAATGGGGTTCAAACTTGAAGAGTTTTTGAAGGAAGACGATTTATCAAATATGAGGCAGTTAGAATGGCTTCTCCCCAATAGGAATTTGGAACAAAGTTGGTGAACATCATAGATTGGGCTACCTCTAAAAGATGACGATTCTTTCTCTCTGCTATCCCAATTTGTTGTGGGGTATACAAGCAAGAGCTCTGGTGAATGATCCCATTTTCACTAAGATATTGAATAAAATCAGTTGAAAAATATTCTCTCCCATTGTTTGTACGTACTACTAATAAAGGACTGGAATACATTTTGGGTGAGTTTGTGGAACTGTTTAAAGATATGATAGGCTTCAGATTTGTCTTTCATTAGATATACCTCACCCTTGTATGATCGTCATTGAAACTGATAAACCGACGGGTACCGGTTAGACTTGTAACTTGAGCGGGACCCCAGATATCACTATGAATTAATTGGAAAGGTTTTGAGGGTATGTCTGAGTGTATGAGATAAGTATTTTTGCTTTGTTTTGCAAGGACACATTGTCACAATATAAAGAAATCTAATCTTTATTGATGAAAAGGTTTGGATATAAGATTCTCAAATATGGGAAATTGCGATGACCAAAAAGCATTGATGCCATAACATAACATCATAATTTGACATAATTAAAAGGGAAATCCTATGTGGTGATTTGGATTCAGTAGGAATACTGCTTCCTAAGATGTAGTAAAGTCCATCTTTCCGCTTAGCATTGCCAATTATCTTCACCGAACACCAGTCCTGAAATTCACAATGAGATGGAAAGAATGTAAAAATACAGTCCATGCCTTTGGTTAATTGATTGACAGATAGTAGATTATAAGTTAACTTAGGCATATAGAGAATAGTATTTAATGTCAGTTTTGGCAAACAAACTCTCCTTGACCAATAGCTGGTGACCCTTTTCCATCCGCGACATTGACATTAACTTTTTGGTTATATGGCTCACATTTTTCAAAGACATTCAAAGACCCAGTCATATGGTCTGATGCACTTGTGTCCATAATCTAGAGATCGTGACTTATGGACTTCGATAATAATGATTGACACAGGTTACCTTTATGCGCTAGTGTTGTAGTAGAGGTTTGTTGGCCATGTGTGTCTTTCTCAGTTGTGATTTTTGTCTGATTCAAGAGTTGCTAAAGTAGTTCAATCTGCTAGGGGGACAGGTTTAGTCCTGTGGATATGCTGATATCAGATTCTGCTACATGCGCTACTCTACGTTTTTGCTGAACTCTTTGGCTTTTAGGTTTCCAATCTGGTGGTTTCCCATGTAATTTCCAGCAGGTCTCACGGATGTGGTAGGGCTTATCACAGTGGTCACACCACTGCTTGTTCTTGGTTTCTTGCTCTCGGGTTTGGTAAGTAGACTACTTTTGAGAGTTTGCCACTAAAGCTGAGCCTTGAGAGGTTTGTTCAGAAGTGTGAGGTCAGCATGACCTTTTTCCTACTCTCTTCCTTACGAACCTCAACAAACGTTTCTCGGATTGATGGCAATGGTTTCAAACCGAGTAACCTTCCTCGCACTTCATCAAGTCCAACATTAAGTCCTTGCAAGAAATCAAAAACTCACTTATCAGCATCAACACGACACTCCCAATCATAAAATAGATCCATCTCTTGCCATAATTCAGTAAGTTATAATACTCGTAACAGGCATATTACCTTGGTGAGTATTTCTGATTTTTGATTTGATTTTAAAGCATTAAGAAGTGTTTTCCAAATTAGAATATATTCTTGCACAGTCTCTTAGATTTCTCTTGCAGTTTTGCAAAATAGGTAGGTTCTTCCAATTTTTGGCTCCATTGAATTTATAAGCCAAGCCATGATAATAGAATTCTCAGCTTCTTAAGCACCGTAAGTGACTGCTGTTTCATGTGGTTGAGGAATTGCCCCTGTTAGATGTCCAGCCTTGCCTCGTCCTGTGATTACGAGCATGACTAATTGGGACCACTCTCAAAAATTCATTCCATTTAATCCTTTTTATTTTTAATAAATTAAAAATTCATTCATTATAAAAGAGAAGTTACAAAACCAGGGGGAGCATCTCTCCCACGTGAGAGAAACCCTCTTAAAACACTAGTTTTAGAAAAATACAAAAACGGCAACGTATCTAGTCCAACATTTAACGACACTTCGTAGACAATTAGGGTAAAACTAACTTGCCCTTTCTCGAATCTTTGCATCATTTCTCGATTAGGGAGGGTGAAGTCGACTCTGGAGGCTAGGCAATCGATGGTTCCGACGCTACTCCCACTCAGATCTTCGTGCAAGAAGCTCAACACAAGTATCAAACTCAACAACTGAACTCTATATATAGTCGTTTAGGACATGGCTAATCTGAGTTCATTCCATTTAATCTATGTTGCGTGATTTGCAACGAAAGATTATCAATAGGAGATGGAGTTTGGGCCGAAGTTTTACATAACTGGTGTTTGGGATGAGGTTTGGAACTCATCAAAGGAATCGAAGGTTGGTTGAACTCTAGCCATGATGTGGCTGGAAAAAAAATTAGGCTACCAGAATCTCTAGCTCTGATACCATGAAACAAGAGGGTATAGAAAATATCAGAAGAAAAAAAAATCACTTTATTTCTCTGATTATATGTAATTTATAGACGAGTATAACCTATTATAATACTACTACTAGATTTTTCATATATGCTAAGAGTATAACCTATTATAATACTACTACTAGATTTTTCATATATACTAACTTATCCAATCTATAGTATATCTTATCTTATTTATTAGAAGATAAACTTATCTCCTAGAAGTTAATCTCCTAAGTTAACTAAACTTATGTAAAATAATTATCCAACAATGTGCAGTTTCCATATACATAGAAGTGATGTTGGAATGTTAAAATTACTTGAATGGAACAGGATGATTAATTAACTTGCAGTGTTTCTTGTCTTTTGCTGATGTTTGTTAAGATAAAGTACTCTAATTAATATTAAATAGAAAGTGAAGTTCACATTAGTTACCATATTTCCCCTTTTGTGTTGCATGCTAAGTGCTCTCTCTCAATGAATAAGAGGAAATGGATTCAAATCTACGCTATTCTTTTCTATACTATTATGCTGTAATAAATCAATTAATCATTTACATATGCATTTTTCATTTAAAATTTTATCAATCTTCATGTAAAACTGAGATTAGTCTTCTTTTTCTTGATTTTGTTTGATAGATGGCCTTTGGCTTGAGATGACTCTTCAATGGATGACAGTAAAGAGTTTACTACTAACAATTGAATCTCATATTACTTGTAATTTTAATTAGACGTTACACCAGGAGACTCAAAGTTCCACGTGTAATAACTCCTAGTAAAACTTGGCTCTGAGTCTTCTCACAACCCCTGAATTTGGTTAGACCATGATCTGATCTGGTTCTTAAGTTTAATATACTGACGGCATCTAATTTACCATGGTAAGCTAATTATTTTATAACTGAGCAATGATGAACTGTTAGAAAGTGGCAGATGCTTCTCCAAGATTATTCCGGTGGGCCTGTTTAGTATGCAAGACACTGATGACTAACAATTTTGAATTTTAATCAGGTGGCAGTTGCTTTGTCACATGCTGCAATTTTGGAAGAATCAATGAGGGCAAGGGATCTTCTGATGGAGCAGAATGTTGCGCTTAATCATGCTAGGAGAGAAGCTGAAACAGCAATTCATGCTCGCACTGACTTCTTAGCAGTTATGAACCATGAGATGAGAACTCCAATGCATGCAATTATTGCACTTTCCTCATTGCTGCAGGAAACCGAGCTGACACCAGAGCAGCGCCTCATGGTTGAAACAATTCTAAAGAGTAGTAATCTTCTGGCTACTCTAATAAATGATGTATTAGATCTTTCAAGGCTTGAAGATGGCAGCCTTCAACTTGATCTAGGAACTTTTAATCTTCATGCTGTTTTCAAAGAGGTAAATATCTTATCTGCCAAGTCAAATTACATTCACGAGAACATGTGTATATGCAGCTGTCAAATTATTGCAGGGTAAAGTTTGGTGACTGAGATGTTGTTTTCCTGTGGCAGGTTCATAATTTGATTAAGCCTATTGCATCTATAAAGAAGTTGCTTGTCACATTAAATCTGGCTCCAGATCTGCCAGACATTGCAGTTGGTGATGAAAAGCGTCTAATGCAGACTATGTTAAATGTTGTTGGTAATGCTGTAAAGTTTTCAAAAGAAGGAAGCATCTCAATCACTGCATTTGTTGCGAAGTCAGGATCTTCAAGAAATTTTCAAGCTTCTGATAATTTTCCAGTGCCAAATGAGAACAATTTCTATTTGCAAGTACAGGTCAGTTCCTTAATTTTCAACCAAAATTTCAAACTTTTGTGTTAAGATGGTGCCAGAAGATGATTGCCTTTTTTAATCTTGCATTATAGGTAAAAGATTCTGGATCAGGGATAAATCCCCATGACATTCCGAAGTTGTTTACCAAGTTTGCACAAGCTCAATCTTTGTCAACCAGAAACTCTGCTGGCAGTGGGCTTGGCCTTGCGATTTGTAAGAGGTAGTTCACTTTTGTGATTTTTGATTTTGTTGCATTTCCTAGAATAGAACTAGACTTGCATGGGTTCTACCTTAAAGTTGGTTTCCTTAATTCCATTAGATAGGTTTTACATGTTTAGTAAGCTGATGAAAATCAATGACTCTTACATGCTTGAGAACAGGTTTGTCAATCTTATGGATGGACATATATGGATAGAAAGTGAAGGTCTGGGTAAAGGATGCACTTGTATCTTCATCGTTAAACTTGGTATCCCTGAGCGCACAAATGAGTCTAAGCTCTCTTTCATGCTGAAAGGGCCACCAAATTATGGACAGACAACTTATCCAGGGTTCAAAGTTCTTGACATGGATGATAATGGGTGAGTAATACTGATTGCAGCATGTTTAAAACCAAGTTGTTAACTCATATCAACCATGACAAGTGGTGTTGATTGAGTTGGGTTAAATACAACTGGCTTCATATCTTTGTGCCCTTTTTTGGATGCAGTAAGAAATGACTTTAGAAAACTGAAAGAGCTAGATGTGGTAACCAGGACCTGTGGGGGAATGGACAGTGATCGGCAGAGTATATAACCTATATGCATAAGAATCCTTTAACATTACTTGTTGAATTAGGAGACATCAACATGCCTTCCTAGGTGTGTGATATGTCCTTCTGTCATTCGAACGTCCTATGCCCTTCATAATCTTCAATGCATTTCTTACGTGCTTTAAGAATAAGATGAGAGCCTCTATCTGACTGGCTATGGTTATTGCTCAGCAGAGCATTTCGTAACTTTTTTTCTTGAAACACTTGATTGGCACACTAACAGATATGCCACTATATGCCATCTAACTAAACACCAGTAATTCTTCATCTATTAGACTCATGTCCCTTGTCGGTGTTTACGTCTCTCCACCTCTCTAATTGCTCCAATCCTATGCATTCCTTCAGTAATTCTTCATCTATTATACTCATGTCCCTTAACGGTGTTTACATCTCTCCACCTCTCTAATTGCTCCAATCTTATGCATTCCTTGTGTGCAACGCTATTTCACTCACATTCAAGGAACTCAAGATCTATTCACATTCCAAGAACTTTTAGGGCAATATGGCCACTAAAACTTGCGAAGTTCCTTGAAGCTATTGGAGAATTTCATAGATATATGGCGGCAGAGATTCTACTATTTAGTTCTTTGTTATAAACACATTCATTGACGCTCCCATTTCTAGGTTTGCCACTTGTGTCCCTTGCTTTTTTTTTGAGAGCATTATAAGGTAGGTGACCCTTGGATACTCTGTATTTGTAATGCTTCGTTGCACTTAAGACTAGTGACAATTAATGATGTCAGTTGTTAAGGTTGAAGCAAACTAGGTAATGTCCTGCTACTTCATGATGGCTTAGGCAATGAGTTTATTTATCTGAACCTATTAAGATTGTGTGATAAGGAAGCCAAGTAGAGTAAGAATGTCGTGCAAGAAGAAAGAGAGATAATGAAAGCTTAGGCGGGAAGAGGAGGAAGTTATAATCACATTTCTAAAGCGTGCTTCCTGCTATGATGCCCTTCATGCATGTGATCATAACTAGACAGATAAGTCAAAAAGCTTTCATGTACATGTAAGCACTTAAAGCACTTAACATTCATCGTATTCAAATAGAATAGATCTTGAATAATCTGCATAACAAAATCTCCTCTTTATCCAAGCAGAAGGAATTCTCAAGCCTAGCTTACTCCTCTTTATCCAAGCAGAAGGAATTCTCTAGCCCAGATTAATTTTTCTATGTTCCTCTATACACCATGCTTATGCTTTGGACTGTGTGCATCGCAATGTCATTACTTTTGAATCTCATGTCTCATGTTATCTGACTTAGTGTTCTTGGAGAACTGATTTTGGTTGTTTTCATTTATTGCTCCTCATTAAAGGACTTAAAAAAGGATTCTTTGTTCAAAGGATGCGAACTTTTGAATGCCATTATTATATACCCTTTTATTGTGTTAAGTATACCATATTGAAAACAATAGGGAGCTTCTTGTATTCTAGATTGTTGGCAGTATATTTATGTTTTGAATGTTTACTTTTTGGTGGTACTTAAGCAAAATGGAATTTTGAGGTGATGCTTGGTTCAACCATTTATTTTGGTTTTTTTTTTTATTTTGACAAATTTAGTAAAGAAGTGTGTTTGGTTAAGATTTTGCTTTCAGTTTTTTTTTTTTGGTTTCTTTCTTTTTCTATAGTGTATGAACATCGCAAAAGGTGGTTTCAATCTTTTGTTTTCATTTTTATCACACTTTACTGTTAATTAGATAAATATTATAAATTATTTACTATTAACTGCTAATAAAAAGTTATGACCATTATAAT
>JANKYE010000005.1:18426729-18449568 GCA_032467995.1 Erythroxylum dillonii | reverse complement strand
ATTGATCGTTCTAGCATGCCACTCTTATGAGGTATGTACTTGGATATCACCATAGATGTCGGGTATGTGTCTTGTGGGAGTGGGGTGCTACATTACATCTATAAGACTGAACATTAAACAGGAAGAAACTATTTTCAATTTGGTAAATAAATAGAAAATGTTAAAACTTGATATACATCAATTTAAACCACATAAACTTTAGCCTACTAGGAAAATGGATTACAAGATTCATCACCATCTCGATACCCTTCATCTGAAGTATCTGTTTGGTTTTATGTCTAAAGTACAATGTACACGATACCCCTGGCCTGAGTGTAACTATGAAAGTAACTATCATATTACTAGAGACGGAAGTTATCTATTATTGAGGCAAGTTTTAATCTATTTAAAACCCTCAAAATACTGCAAGTGCATAAGTCCTAGGTGTAGTATGTGAGGTGTCAATCCCTCGAGGAGTTATTGCACTAATCTAATTCTAATTGGCTAAGCCTAAAGAATTATTAAAAAGGAAATAAAAACTACATAAGAAAGTAAACACGTGAAGAAGATTGATTGAAATAAAAATCTAGAATTAACACACAAAGAGTATCAAATTAAGCACCATTAAATTAAAAATGGAAATCACACAAGGAAGATTAGCCAAATATGAGAAGGGGGATTTATCTTATCAAGAAATGCTAAAATGACTACTTTTGAGTTAATACGATATCGGTTTTAGACTTTCTAAGGGTGAATTGCTCTCTCTCGAGTTATAATCATTACCCTAAATCATAACCCCCAATTGAATTATGGAATATGCAATCTCTCATTTAACAAAAAGCCCACAATCAGAATCAAATCTTAAGCCCTCTAATAGACAACCGGGTCCTCATACAAGATCTCTCTTCGTCTAAATTCCCGATTTGATTATTTGTGTGACCTATTTGATTGTTTAACTCTCATTACCTAATCTAATTGTTTTGCTATCAGTTTACTCTCTGAATTTATTACCGAAGCATGAAAATACAACAAATAATCACAACACCCAATGTATTAACATCAAAAGAAACCACATTAACATTGATTCAAGAACAAATCCCTAAAGAAGTTTAGAACATCGTTATCAAACCGAAATCCATCACAAACAAATCCATCTTATACATTCAAAAGAAATAACAATAAAGATGAAATGAAGTCACTTGGAAGGGTTGGAATCAATTGGGAAAATGGTAGCAAAGCAGCCTCCTTCTGCTCCTTTTCCTTTCTCCTTCTCTCTTCTTCTTCCTCTCTCCTTGGATCTTTCTCAAAGTGGAAGAGGCTGGAGCTCTTTTCTAAGTCATTTCTCTTTCTTTATATAGTATTTTTCCATTTAGGGTAAACCCTAGCGTTTTCCTGTACCCAAAATGTCCAAAAATTCCCACAAAAACTTAAGTTTGGAAGGTTGTCCCCGTCTTTTGTCACACAGGCCACGATTGTGGCACTAAATTTTGCTTCTGTCACGATTGTGGCCTTAGTTTTGCCTCAATCCTCATCCGAATCTCTTTTGTTCTTCCATATTTGACCTGAAATACTAACAAACACATTAAGGCACCTCAAATACACAAAATTTAAGCTTAGTAGCATACTCTGACCCATAATACCCTCAAAATACAAATGTATAACTAAATAACACAATCCTAACCTAAACATGCACTAATTATTCAATTTAACAAGTAAACATATACTAAACTACCCACTATAACATTATATAATCTACCACTATCATCTATCATATGAAACATAACATCAACACCATTGGAATTCAACCAATAACTCTTTACCTGAATGTGTTGAGAAGATAAATGTGAGAAAAACACAAATTAAATGACCATTAATTACAACTTAAAATTACATGTAGATTACTATTCATTAAAGATAAAATACTAAGTATGCAGAAATCTTGTAGGCAAGTAACATTGAGTATACAATGTCACTAAAAAGATGTTAGTTGATTATGCGATTATTTTTTATCTTGTAATAGACCATCGCAACAATCTGATCGTCTTTCTACTAGATATGTCATTCTAGTCAGAAAATTTCAAATAGAAGTGCAAACAAAGTAAATAGCATTTAGAACAAGTTCCCTGGTTGCATCATTATTTTTCTCCTCCCACCAGCTCTTTTGATAAGAATATCACTTATCATCTTCACAAGTTTCCTATGACCGCTTCATTAATAATAAAAATGGTACATCAATTAGTACTTGATTTTCATTTTACCAAAAAGACAGGCCATTCCTTTAAAAAGCATGTAAAGGCTACTGCCAGTTGCCTCATGTTTGGACAGTATTAAATAAGTTCACAAGTTAAAGATGAAGGCTTATCTGGTTATCAACATCCAAACAATCAAAGACATCAACCTTATTTTTTGTTTCCCTTTCCTAAATTAACTTTGCTTAAAGATATTTCTAGTCACTAACTCCTAATTTGGTAAATTAAAAAGTAATTGTCAACAAAATCAACACCATAAGCTAATCCATCTAACCAAATTAAAAACTTAATATGCCTCACTCCATTATTTAACAAGCAGTTGCTCTATAGAATATTTAAGAACATATCCCAGCCATGTCTAAATGATAATTCATGCTATAATACATAACATAAAAAGAGGCAAACTTGCTTGAATGGTACTATAAGCAATATATCAATGTGTGCTTTATTGAAAGCTAACGTCTGTGTGTTCCCAAGGGACTTAGGTGAGACCCTTGATCATTTCCTCTACAAAGTCAAAAAATGATGATTATGAAGTCGAGGAGTAAGAGAAGAAAAATAAACAGTGTAAGAAGATGGAAAGAATGCTTTATAGATAAGATGAAGAAGAAAAGAGGATTATGTAATCATAATTAAGGAAAAAGAAGATGCTTGCTTGACAGCAAGATATTGAAATCCAACCATCATACTCTTTAATTTCAGTTTGGGAAGGTAATGACACAACAAATGGTATGCATCATGAAGAGTTGCAGGATCGAGAAGAAGAGGAGTCTTACACAATACCGAAAACAAAAACTGATCAAGGAAAAAACACATCACACTTCAGATAATAAGATATTTTAGATAAATGTTAACCATTATCATCCATAGGGATCATCATGACCAAAGAACATTGCGAAAGTCTAGGAGAAGAAGCAGAACACATAATGATGGATAGAAGTTTTTGTCATACCTTCCAAACCAGTCTCTTTATCTCCAACAATTGTAGATATAATATGTGGATATTTTTTATCTATTGTAAGAAGATTGGCCTAGAAGTAAAATAGAAGACAACAATAATATGGTTAAACTAGGATTCTTGGTGAAAATCTGAGAACATCTCCAAATGAAAAAAAAAACTTAGGGATTTTGTGTGTATGGAAGGGAGGGATGAAACAATAAAACTTAGAGACTGTGTGCGTTTAGGAGGGATTTTGTGCGTTCGAACAGGAGGGCGAAACAATGTCAAAAAGCCTAGGGATTTCGTGCGTCTAGGAGGAGGGATGAATCTTCTTGAAACAACATTATTTCAATAATGTAACTCACTTCTCCTAATGATGCTGATTGCCTTATTAATGAGGGTGTTTTGACATGTGGTAGTGACACGTCAGCAAAGATAACAATGAGACTAATGTCGGGCTAGAATTGAAAAATTGAAAGTTTGGACATTTTATTGTTACTTTTTAAAGTTCAGGCTATAATTTAAAAATTAAGTAAAGCTTGGGCTTTTTTTTGTAATTAACCCATTAATAAAGAAGTTAAAGTGAAAAAAAGTAAGACTAGAAGTAATTCTTAGTTTTCATCATTGATTAATCAATCAATTCATTGTAGCTTAATTCATTATTTAATTATATAAATTCATTGTTGGGATTCATTGTAGCTTAATTAATTCATTGTTGGGATCTTAATTAAATAATTTAATTAGCTAAATCCAGAAATCCTGCATGTGAAAATCACAATAATCAACAAGCCTTAAAATGTAAGAATGATTGTTTCCTTCGCCTTCTCATGTTGCCATTGGCTTTTCTTGTTTTTTCTTTCGCTTAGAAGAAAACCATTTCTTAAATATAATTATCCCCAAACTAACTGTCACAAAATAATTAATCTATATATGATTTGAATGAAAAGAATCAGATTAGGAAAATATAATAACAGCAACTGCGTTATACCAAAAGGAAAAAAGAAAAGAAAAGAAACAAATGCCCAAATAATATGTATACATGATGATAATTGAGCAAATGATTATCAAATTTGGCACTAAACAGACACTTTTAATTAGATAAAACAAATTACGGTATTCAGGTCCATATGAGCCTTTTTTTAGCTGGTATTAGATTGGTTTAGTATCTGGTGTTTTGGTTTTGGCTATCTCGTGTAGGTTCTGCTTGGTGCAGATACAATTGTATTCTTCCCTTGGTTTAAGGCAATTAATAAAAAAAACAATCCAAAGTCACGTGGAGGACTCACAACTGTTAGTCTTAGTTCAAACCTCACTAGTCATTCCCCCCACACCTCTCCAGAAACAAAGAATGGTATTAGTTGTGGTTCTACGCGGTTTTATCATTAAATTCTTGCAACGGTTAATAGTTGTTTATTCGTCGCCACGACATCGTTCTCCCTGAAATCATTCTTGTTGTCTGCGACACCCTCCTTCAAGATTGTAAACATAGTTTGAGACCTGACACACGTTTATGCATACAGATTCAAAGCCTTCTGAAATTATTGGGACTGGAATCATTTTTTATGATCTGGGTTTCTATTTTTCTTTACCTTTTGTATTGGATGTGGCATGAAGTTGAGCACTGATTTCAGTTTGCAAGTTGGTCAATACCGTAGCACAGCATCAATAAAGGGAAATACGGGGCGGTTGATTTACTGAATTTAGTATTTGTGTGTTCGTGTGACTTGAGGATTTGGAAATAAATGGATATAACAGAAGAAACGATCCTGCATCATGTGGGCATTGTATTGTTTCTGTTATGGATTCTCTCTCTCTACGATCGGTGCCACTTCTTCGTCTACTTTCTTTCGTTGATTTATCTTTGTTTGGTATGGTTCACTTCTTCTCTTTGATTATTGGGTTTACTCCGACGTTCTTGGTTTAGTTGTGGACATGTAAAGTGGTCGGAATTCTATGATTTGTTTTTAGTCTTTATCGTCAAAAAATTCTTTCTTTTTTACCACTTTTTGGAGATTTACATTTTATGTTCTTTCTAAAAGGTTCATGAGAGGTATGTAATGAAACTGAGGAAGAAATTGCAGTACCAGGAAACTAGACAAGCCAATCAGAAAAGGGTAAATACTTGTTTTCTCTTCCTCCTAAAATTGGCTTAATTTAAGCTTTATTCAACTTTAAAGTTCAAACCTCAGCTTTCTTTTTGAGTATCACAAACTTATATATTCTTTGCATTATTCTGGTCAGCAAGGAGCTAAGTTGTTGTTGTTTGTCTTTTCTTCAGGTGCTTTCAGATTCTGAAACAGTGCGGTGGCTGAACCATACTGTGGAAAAGATATGGCCTATTTGTATGGAACAGATTGCATCTCAGAAGATTCTTCTCCCAATAATACCTTGGTTCTTGGAAAAGTATAAGCCATGGACTGCTGTATGAATATACCTTTTCTGTTTGTTGTTTATATAGTTTCCCCTATATTTTCCCCTCAATTTGAAATGCTTTGTTCAAAGGTCCATCGATTGTACAAAATTCTTTTTTAGGTTGCGTTTAATACATTGAAATATAGGGTAAATTTCAATATTCTGGGATTCTCTTTATGGTTGAAATGTTTTTTTTCGCAATTGGTAGTAACTTTTTCCCATGCCTTGTGTGATGATTGTACACTTCAAGCCAACGTCCACCTCTAAGGCTACTCTATGGAAGAAAAAGAAAAAGATTTTGAACAAATTTGAATAATGTTCCAAGAGTTTTAGGGATGACAACTTTATTTCTATAGTCGCTTGTACTGATTTGCATTTTTTTAAAATTTGTTTTCTCTGGTACCTTGCTTATAACTAGAAATTGTAGTTTCTTGAAAATTATGTTTATAATGCATTGTGGAATTGTTTCTGGTTACTTTGCATAAATATACAGAAAAAGGTTGTTGTCCAACACATGTATCTGGGAAGAAACCCGCCAATGTTCACTGAGATGAGGGTTCTTAACCAATCTACTGGGGATGATCACTTGGTATGTTCACTATGCTTGTGGGATCTATTTTTTTAATCTATTGCTTCTTGTTTCTGCATTTTGTTTTATTATTTTCTCTACGATGCAAGGAAAACAGGTATTGGAGTTGGGAATGAATTTTTGTGCTGCTGATGATATGAGTGCAATACTTGCTGTCAAGTTAAGGAGAAGACTGGGATTTGGAATGTGGGCAAAGTTGCATATGACAGGCATGCATGTTGAAGGGAAGGTAATTAATAATTTATAGATCATAATTATTCATGGTGTTGTAGAATTTTGATGTAAAACCATTTACAATGGAATTATTCATCAATGTGTAAGCCATAAAAAATTGCTAGACCATAATATCCTGTAAAGGGATTTTGAAGCCATTTCGACAATACTGTATGCTAAATAGTATGAATTCATATGCAAGTATAACTTTTGATTCCAAATTCCCCAAGAAACAAGTAAAAATAAAAGAAAGAAAATTAGATTTGTCATATTGCATCAGAAGATTTCACTATATTGCATGAGTTAAAAATCATTTTGCCTTCAAATGTCTGTTATTCAAACTGTGGTGGCAATCTCTGATCTAGCAACTAAAACAATTTGGGAAGGACAAGGTAGTTGTCAAATATAAACGAAGTGTTTTCAATTAAACATATGTTTATGATACACTGAATTTTGCATTTGCTACCCACTTCATGATACATAAGAATTTAAAGTCTATAGAAGAAGTAAAGATGAAAAATTAGTCAATCACAAGATTTAATTTGGTAGGACGAGGATTTAGAATTGAGTTGCCATTCAAGATAAGGTTTGAAATTTAGATTATTTTAGGATTCTTTATTAGATAAAAAGTAGTAGTAAGTTAAATATGTTATTCTATTTTAGATATGTGATCCTAGTTTTTTAAAACTTATAGAATTTCTAGTAGAATAAGGTTTAAATTTGTTAGGAACTCTTTCCTACTAGAATAAGGGTTCTAAAAACTCTATATATATGTATACTTAGCCCTTCAATGAATAAGCAATCTAAAAGTTTTAAACAAACTTGAGTTTTCAGCTAGAAGGTGTGATTTTTTTTTCTAAAAGTGATTCTTGGACCCTAGAAGTGCTTACTAGTTTTCTACTCTCCATTGTTTGTGTTACCTACTAAATTCCAACAATCCTAACTAAATTCTAGTTATCTTAGACCTAAATTCTGGCTATATTAAATTCCTTTACCATAAACAACATGAGTAGATATTGATGTTGTTTTGCACAACATATGAGGGATATCTTTGATGAGATGCAATGAATAATAACCAGTAGTTTGTCTTATAAAGAACATGCTGATCAACATCATTGACTAGTAGAATTCAATGAAGGAGATATGGTAATGGTTAGGATTCATCTAGAGCATTTTTAAAAAGAGAAATATAAGAAACTTCATTCGCGAAATGCTGAACCTTATAAGATCATCAAGAAGGTAAGTGTTAATGTTTATGTTTTGGAATTATCAAGTGACATGGGAATTAGTCCTATCTTTAATGTTGCAGACTTAACTATTTATCATGGATATGATGATACGCAATCTCCTATTGTGGTGTTGAGAACTCTAACTATTCCCCATCTTAAAGAGGTGATAGAGGATGTTCTTGATCAACAAATTTTAGCCACAAGAGATGGAAGATATTGACAATTTCTTGTCAAGTGGAAAGGAAGATCAATTTTTCACAGCACTTGAATTTTAGAGTTTGAATTTCAGAAGTTGAATCTAGACGTATATGATCAGTATTTATCACATTCTACGTCGAGGACGACCTCAAACAAGCTAGAGGGAATTGATACAAAAGAACTTAACATCTATAAAAGAAATAAAAGAGGAAAGATTAGTCAACTACAAGCTTTAATTTGTGCGATGAGAATTGAGAATTGAGTAGACATTTAAGATAATGTCTGAAATTTAGATTATGTTAGGATTCTTTATTAGATAGGAAATAGTAGTAATTTAAATATGTATTTCTATTTTACATTTGTGATCCTAGTTGTTTAGGACTTATATAATTTCTATTGGAATAGGATTTAAATTTGTTAGCAACCCTTTCATACTAAAATAAGGGTTCTAAGAACTCTCTCTCTATGTATGTATTCAGCCCTTCAGTAGGATAAGCAATCTGAAATTTTTCTACAAACTTGAGTTTTCAAATAGAACATGTGATGCTTTCTTTTAAGAGTAATTTTTAGACTTTGGGAGTGATTCCTAGTTTTCTGCTCTTCATTATTTGTGTTCTTTACTAAATTCCAGCCATCTTAAACCTAAATTTCATCCATATTAAATCTTGAAATTTTAAGTCTAAATTGTCAGCAATCAAATGTTAGATACCCAACTATACCAAATCTAAAATTTCAAATTTCCTAGCTGAAATCTAGCCCTAAAGTTTGATATTCCAGCAGCCTAATATCAGCCTTATTTCTTGATTTTGGAAGTTTTAGCTACTAGTTGATACTTCTTCTATTAGTCGTACATCACTTTTTTTGTATAGTTTTGATATAAGAAATCTGGTTTTCTGAATATTTCTTACCGGGTACCTCCATAACATTTTACTGCTTTTTTCTTTCGTTGCACTTATTTTTGGGATGTGGTAACTGTAATATTTGATGTGACGGTTAGCTTATTCATTTTAATTCTATATGTATCTATGTGGTTCTGTAATAATCGTTACCATTTTTGGGATGTGGTAACTGTAATGTTGTAACTCTCTTTTATCAGGTTTTGATTGGTGTAAAATTCCTACGTGAATGGCCTTTTGTAAGCCGATTGCGAGTGTGCTTTGCTGAGCCTCCATATTTCCAAATGACTGTTAAACCCATCTTCACTCGTGGACTGGACGTTACTGTACTTCCAGGAATTGCTGGATGGCTGGTAGGTTTATTTCATTCTTTCTAGTGATATCTTCAACTTTCAATCTTTCTCCCTCCTCCCTCCTCTCATTAAATAATGCATATAATAAATATGTACATACCTATAATGAATGCATCCATTTTCAAACATTGTCATGAACGTGCTGGTTTATCCCCTGCCTCTATGAAAAAACTCAGATGCATTTTCTGGTTTGAACTAGGACAAGCTTTTGTCAGTTGCATTTGAGCAGACACTTGTTCAGGTAAATTTACTCCCATTCAAAATGTATAATCTCCATATCTGATGTTTATCTAAATGATATTTTTCTTCATGCAGCCCAATATGCTAGTTGTTGATATGGAGAAATTCGTATCTCCGCAGACAGGTAATTTATTAACTTTAAGGTTGCTTGGAAGTTGAGAAGCTCATGCACTTCCATTTTAGGGGAAACTAACTTTAAAAGTCAGTTTCAAGCAAACATTTAATGCACCAAAACATTTATCTTAATTCTTACTTTTCTGCAACAAATGTTGGCCATCAGCAAAGAAATACCATTCTTGGATAATATTTCTGGTCTCTCTATTTGACTTCAGTTATTCTGACGTTAGTAAGTTAGGGTCCTTAAAAGTGAATTTGTAGCTTAGATGCACTTCACAAAGGAAGATAAGCATAACTCTGGCTGTACTATTTTAATTTTTTACCAAGAAATTTTTTTCCTGTTCCAACTGAAAATTGCAATCTACGTCTGGAAATAAAAAGGTAAACTGGTAAACCAGTTTAGGAGGTGCTTCAGGTAAACTGTTCATAATGGGGAAGCGCCATTCTGACTTCTTAGTTGAGAAATTTTTTTCCTCTCCTTTCTTGTATTCATTTTAGGATCATTTCTGATATAAAGATCCCGAATTTCATATTGGCACTTCTAATCCACTGGATATGAGCTTCTTGATTCTGGAGTATAGACATAACGGTTGGATAATAATGAGAAGTTTATGAATGTTGTAACCATCCCTCAATGAATAATTTGATAAAACCAAGCCATTGGAAAGAGTGGAGGAGCATTAAGTAAAAAAGCTCAGTTTTGGTGTTGAGAAATGAATTTAGAAAGAGGATAAAGTTTTCTAGAAGGTAGCAGCTTTCACAATTTTGACTAGTTATTTATTTGCTAATGATTGGACACAACATATTCCAAAATGAAGGGTATAGAGAGATAAACTTTTGGTAAATTTCAGATGATCATGTGTTAGGCATAAGATTTGAAATAGTTACATATGAAACCAAAGCGGTTGGTCCCCTCCATGTTTATTTGTGCAAGCATTTGCAGGATTTGGTCGTCAAATATTACTGTTGGCTTGTTCTGATGATGGGAAGTGATTATCGAGAAATCCATTGGATAAGATGAGTAGTCTGTTTCATTACGGTGTTTGAAGTTTAAATTTTAAATCTTGAGGCACCATGTATACATGAACTCTGAAATAGAGCTTAGTCTCTGAATACTAGTCTACTAATCAGGCATAGGTTAGGGTGGGGAGTGGAGAGTGGCCCTGAGAAGCTGGGCGTTCAGTGTGATTATGGGGCTAGAAAGAAAAAAGAAAAGGCCTAAATAGCGAGAGAGTGATGGGCAAGCTTATGATTCATTGATGAATAAGAAACTTGAATATTCTATTTATAACTTTTGATTTTGGAAAGCTGACTGTGAGCAAGAAGCTATTTCCGTATATTCTGGTATTAACTTTGGTAATAGTTGCAATGATGAGTTAAGAAGGTTGTTCAAAATACGAATTTGTTGGCACCACCACCTTAATAAACAAGCATAAAGTTTATTGGTTCTCACCTTCAAAGTTTTTTCATTACGAGTTGCACAGCCAAAAAATCATCCTGTCATACTAGGACTTCCATGGAATCTGAGAAATCAAGACATGGTTGGCAATATTACTTAGAAAGTATGTGTAGAAATAAGTGATTTTATAGAAAAGTTGAATCCCATAATATCAGGTATGGATGCGGTATTACCAATAGATGACATTTTGATTTGTACAGGCTGGAAGATTGAGAGGTTCAATTTGTAAAGATGAAACTTACTGAATATGCTCAGATTTATTGGAGAATAGTGGAGGATGGATTGCTTAAAATAGGATACCACCAATTTGTGATTGGGAAGAGATGAAGTTGAAGCTAAGAGAGATTCTTTCACATTACCAGGATCATCTTATTGAGCTTGGGCAATGAACTACGACAGTTATGGAGTATACAAAAATATTTGATTTTTCCATTGCATGTGAAGGAATGGAGTCTGAGAGAACTTATATCTCATTATGGAAATGGTTTAAGAAAAATAATAATCAATGGCTCATTCCAGTGGAGATGTTAGGCAACCGAGGAAGGAGTTTGATAGGGCCATATTTGAGAATAATGTTTATGATAGATCAATTGATGTTTCATTTTACCAGGTAATGTTTTATTACAAGGCATTACTCAACTTGAAAACTGCTAAAACAATTGGGAGTTGGGTTAGATTAAAGGGAAAGCAACTGCTAATTGTAATTTATTGTATAATGGAGTTGCTGTTATATCATATTTTTGTTGAAATGTGTCCTTATCTGTCATATGTATTTCTTACTACTGTTTGAATGTCAGAGAGTTGGTTTTTTGTGGATGAGAAGGAGCCCGTTGCTTTTGCCATGCTTGAAGTTGTTGAAGCATCTGATATCAAACCATCAGATTTAAATGGTCTGTTCTTGAAACTTGATTTCCCTTCCCAGTTTGTAGTATTACTATTCTCAACCAGGTCTAATTGGGAATCTAACTTTTCAGGATTAGCTGACCCTTATGTGAAAGGACAACTTGGCCCTTACAAATTCAGGACGAAGATACAGAAAAGGACATTGACCCCAAAGTGGCAAGAGGAGTTTAAGATCCCAATTTGTACATGGGAGCCATCAAATAATCTGACTATTGAAGTTCGTGACAAAGACCGATTTATTGACGATAGCCTCGGGTTTGTCTCTAATTCTCCTAACAACTATGGATAGTTATGCAGCAGGTTTAACTTCATTGTCATTGGTTTTTCATACAAAATTTTCCTGTCTCTTCTTCACTACCTTCCAAATGCCAGTATACTCATAAAAATATTTTTGTCTTATTTATTAGTGCATCATCGATTTTCCTTTTGAGGTTCAAAACAACATCAATTGTTTTGCACTTGTTGATGTTGGGGTACTTATGTTTCAATGTGTTTTTACTAGTTAGCTGTTCAACCTGCTAATACATTCTCTTCTACTATTTGAAGGGATTGCACCGTTAATATCAATGGTCTAAGGGATGGTGAGAGGCATGACATGTGGTTACCCCTTCAGAACATTAAAATGGGAAGGCTACATCTTGCCATTACCATCCTTGAAGCAAATGCAAAGGTTACTATTTTTAAAGTAGGATTCAACAACAAATGGCATATAAATGTTTTCAATGTTTAACAATACTTTAGTTTATGGGTAACCTTTTCAGGGGAATGGAGATTCGTTTGATGGAGAAAAGATGAACAAGGAAGTACAAAGAGATAGTTTTGCAAGTGATACTGGCAGTAGAGATTCTTTTTCATCAATTTCCTCAGAAAAGCTTGCCAAAGTGCGTGACAATTTTGAGCCTATCAACGTTGAAGGGCGACAAGAGACTGGGATATGGGTCCATCAACCTGGAAGCGAGGTGTCCCAAACATGGGAGCCCAGAAAAGGTAAGGATAGGCTCCTTGATTCTAAAATCCAGCGAGTTCCTTATGATTCATATGGCAGCATAGCAGCAGCATCTGGACCCCTTAACAGTGATAGCGGCAGTGGTGATGAAAATGGTGAGGGAAAAAGTTCCAGGAACAAATTTCGGCGAAGTTTATTTAAGGTTGGCTCCATGTTCCATCGCAACAAAAATCAGGATAATACAAGCAGTACTGGAGACAGTGTTCAGTCTCCGTATGTTAACATTAGAGGCCTTAATCAGAAGAGAGTAGGTGTGCAGTTCATAGTAGAAGATGGTCTTTCCGGAGAAACTGCAGGGGTTCTTGAGGAGGGAACTGTTCTAGGGAGCCCAGGAAAAGGACATGTGAAAGATAGGGCAAAGAATATTTTGAAACATGTATTTTCTCGGAAAGGGTCAAGAACATCTCAAGGTGATCCGCAAATTGTAATTGATCCAGACTCGGACTCTTCGGATGATGAGTCAACTTCATCCCCTCAACTTGAGAAGATGTCAGCAGTTCCTGACAAAACCAACCACCGCATTTGTGAGAATGATTCAAGCGAGTTGAATGTTCAAGGGCCAGAATTGATAGATGATGAACAGGTGATGAGTTCTGGCGACCCCAGAAATTTATCAATACCATCTTCAAACTCTCTGGTTGCAGAAGCTAGTTTGAAAGGAAATTAAAAAGTAGAATGAAAATGAATCGGTTTG
This sequence comes from Erythroxylum dillonii, assembly GCA_032467995.1. Classification (NCBI taxonomy): domain Eukaryota; kingdom Viridiplantae; phylum Streptophyta; class Magnoliopsida; order Malpighiales; family Erythroxylaceae; genus Erythroxylum; species Erythroxylum dillonii. The sequence continues at coordinate 18,436,091 of JANKYE010000005.1, read as the reverse complement.
AGTGTAAGTAGGTTTCGCTCGTTCCATCGACACGCACATTCACTCTGAGGTTGAGATTGTTAAGTACAAAGGGAAAAGCTTTGTTATGTTTGATGTTTGATGTTTGATGTAAATATGCAACACATAAGTACTGAGTTGAAATGTGAATTACTAGAGATACCTTTGTCTTTATACAACAAGATTCAGAAAATTAAAAGTTAATGATTGAGGGAGCATATAAGTGGTAGTAATTATCAATTGCCAAATATCTCATATAATGATAAGAATTTGTTTTTATATATATTTCACTTGTGCATCAATTTAGAACAATTTGCTTTGTTTAGTTGTTTCCTTCATTTGATTTTTTTTTTTTTTTGTTTTTTGGTTCTTTCTTCCATTTCCGGGGAAGATGTTCATGTAATTATTGAACTTTGAATGTAAGAACTATCACCTTTTAAAGATAAAGAATGTTCAAATATGTTACCTTTTTCCGACAATTTAAATTTAGAACAATTTGCTTTGTTTAGTTGTTTCCTTCATTTGATTTTTTTTTTTTTGTTTATTTGTTATTAACAAACAAGGACCGAAGAAGATTGTCAATATTGATGCACTAAATTATTTTGGTTTCTTTACATTTGTATTTTATTATGCAGAGTATTCTGTTAGAAATTTGCATAAGCAATACTATGACTCGTGTTCTAAACTATGCTTATGTAGAAAAATATAATTGCATGTTCATCTGAAACAAGTAACAACTTCACTTTTATAAGGGAATATCATGACTAAGTACAAATAATTTCATGACTCAATAAAAATTATACCTCTATTCAATACATGTAATACTAGCCTAATGTAAATATATATATATATAATCAGTCATTAAATACATTATAATATCAAAATTCTATCTTTGAGTGCAAACTATATCTTATGATAGTGAAAAGTCTACTAGTACTTACGTTTTATTCAATATTATGTCTAAAAAATATTATCATTCATTACAAATAAGCAAAACAAACTCTTTTAAATGGGAAAATATTGAACGAATCGAAAGAATATCATAGCTTAGTACAAATCTCAATATATTTAATATCACTACTGTAAACAAAAGTTACCACCATGCAATTGAAATATGTATCAACTTTAGTGAGAAAAGAGAATATCATCTTTGAGTACATGTTATATTCTATTCCAATATAAACTATACTAATACTCTATCTATCTAATGCCATGTCTACATAAAAAAATATCATCATTCATTAATTAACAATTATATTTTAGATTAAAAATATTGCTTGAATGGAAAAAAAATACCATGCCTTAATATAACTATGCCAACTTTCAGTACATTTAATGTCACAGCGACAAACAAAAGATACCAGAATGAATTAAATAACTATCAACTTTAGAGAAAAATTGTAATACCATCTCTAAGTGCAAACAATACCCTAATTCAATGCACAATAATCTATTTATTGAATAATGTGTCTATACACAAAATATCATCATTTATTACATATAAATAAGAAATAAACTTTTAAATAGGAAAATTTTGATTGAATAAAAAGAATGTTATGACTTAACACAAACTATATTAACACTCAGTGTATTTAATATCACAGATATAAAAGAAATTACAAGGATATGTTTAAAATTAGTAACTTCATTGCGAAATAAGAATAACATAACGTTCAAAGCTTTTGTCTAATATGGTTAAAAACAGTCTTGTATGGTCAACCTTAAAGCAAATTATGTTCATTTAAGTTTATGATAAACATGGATAAATACATAATTAAGTGTGTTCTTATTGAAATTTTAACAAGAAATTGTGAAATAAATGAATTGGCATAAGACCATGCATAAAACTGTGTTCATTAAAGATTTTATTTAACATAGCTTAGTAAATAGTCTTGTGATGAACCCTATACTTCTCCAACAACTTAAACTAGATATATGAAATACGCAAATTGGTACACGATTATGCATGAAACTGTGTTGATTAAAGATTTGTTTTTACACAATTAACTACATAACAGTGTAGTTGATTGTGTTCTAGTTTAAATTTTAGTATACAATTATACATGGGCTATGTTATAATGTCTTTTATGAGTCATGTTATGATGTCAAATGGTATAGTAATGCATAGGCCCTTTTTATCTGGAAAGGAGAAGGGAGTTTATGATAATTACCTTCAAACCATATTAATGAATGGCAACATATGATTAAAGATTTGCATATGGGTGTTAGCTTTATTCAATCCCACAAAAAGACATGACATGTATTTTTAACCCTCTATTGTTATTCCCAACTTTGGTAATTGAAGTGATACAAATTTTTTCTTAACAAAAACTATCATATAATTGCTTATCCCACATACTGTTGGGAAATCAGGTTGGAATTGAAAAGAAAATTTTGATCCTGACCGTAGCGGAATAATTATAAAATCTTTTCAAAATTTTGATTTCCTAAAAACCTAGATCAATTTAATTCTATAAAATGATTAACATTTTGGATCGGAAAAATAAAGCATACAAGATTTGGCTAAAATGATAGATTTCAAAACTTTTTTAGAAATCAAAACACATCAGAAGACCAAATCAACATACCAAGCCATACATGATAGGTATATGAAAATAATTATCATAAGAACAAGATGGAGATTATATTACCGACTCCTTCGCTACTGGTTTAACTCCTCGTTGTGCTATCCTATCCTTGGCTATAACACCCCACTCCTGCGTGACCCAAACCCGTCATCGATGGTGATATCCGAGTCCGTGTCCCGCGATGGTGGCGCGCTACATTACTCAGTCAAAACTCAGTATGAATTTTTTTAATCAAGAACCTCACCTACCCATATCCACCAAACACAAGTTCATACAATTAATGCACAAGTCATCATAATGAATGCATCTAACTACCAATTTAAGAACATAAAACACAACCCTTACCTATCAAGCTTTTAACTTTTCAATTCAATTCTTCAACTCACACATCAACTCCTCCACTTCACTTCACACACACGATCAATATCATGGTAAAGGAGGTAGGTGGTTTAAACGTGAACACATCAAAAGGAAGCACTTAAGGTAGGAGAAGGTTTCGGATGAGGAGGAAGATTTGTGACAAAAAGAACACCTTTCACTCTTTCAAAGCACAACTTACTCTCTCAACACTAAAAAGAGTCGTGAATGAAGGGAATAAAGACAAGGTCATTAAATGAGTTAAGACACTTGTCACTAAATGAGAAAAAGACAAAACAATCAATTAATAACATTGAATAAAAGACCTTTACTAGATTTTAAGCGTTAAGTCATCCATCCAATTCCAATGGCTCTAATTACAATCCCAAAATCATTTACTTCACTATCCAGTGTCATTGGATGGAAATTTTCAGTACCGGAACCTAATCGGTCCGCCGCTTGACGATTTTTCCGGTTCGAAAATTTTCCCCGAAAAAATTCCAGAAAAACTTCTAAATTTCCCCAAAAAGGTAAAACACACAAAAAAATCACTCCAATTAATTTTTCAAGTACAAATACCACATTTAAGCACATTTATAGACACATATGCCGGGAAATGTCATGAATGCATGTACAGTCATTTTCATGTGCAAATACAAAAATTCCCATTCACATATATATAAAGGCCATATTATGCATGAACATGCCGAGACTAATTTACACACTCAGAATCTGTCCCAAATTACTATTTTACCCTTCCCATCGGTGATGGGATGTTACATTGGCAATATATCCTCTCCTAAGCGATGTGTACTCTTCACGTTATTGTATCCTCTTTTCAATATTGTAACCTTAACTAATATGATCTACCACTTGTATCCTCTCCTAAGCGATTTGTCTTCCATTTATGAAGAGAGCAAGAACGTGAGTGGAAAGGAAAGAAAGGAGAGAGTTTCGTGGAAGAGAAAAGAAGATGAGAAAATCAAGCTAGGGTTTTGGAGATCTTGAAGAGTTTGAAGACTTTGAAGCTAAAACAAGTAAGTATAAGCATTAATACTTCTTGATTTTTTGAATGAAGCATATTTAGTGACAGTTAGAAGTGAAAATGAAGTTGAATAAGTGTAGGAAGCTGTTGATGAATGATATAGGCAAATGTTCTCTTTTTGGGTTAATGATCAAAGATAGATCATGATTTGTTTGTGAATGATATTGAGTTTAAAATGAAGTGTAAATGAAGTAGAAAGGATGATTTTTTGTATAATATGTGTTAGGTGTAGATGTTTGGATGTGAAAAATCTGGAAAATGGGATGAGGGCTGGAAATTTCGTAGGCTTCTGGACAAGTTTGTCGCGGCGAAGTCCACTTTCTAGCACAGACATATTTTGGTATCATAACTTTCTTTGTAGTTATCTAAATGGAGTGATTTTTTATTTGGAGTAAACTAGAGACATAGGGCTACAAATTGTTTAAAGAAATAGAGTGCTAATTCAGTCACTAAGAATTTAAATTTTTGGATGGAATTTGAGCACAAAATGTTGTTTAAGTATAAGAATAGTCCGAAAATATTTGGGTTATAACTTTTAGATTACTGAACCACATTGAATGATTTTGGTATCATTAGGAACTTAAGACAATGAGGAACATTTTTCTAGAAGAAAGTGTTAGTAAATTTCTTCATTTATCTGATCCGAATGATCATGGAAAATTGACCCGAAGGTTTAGACTTTTGGAAGAGTTTAATTATTTAGCATTTATCTTAGTGAATATGCTATTTATATGGGTCTTCAAATTGTATTCCTATTGAATAGGGATTTTTGTAATTGATAAAGGGAATCAAGGAAGGTAAGGGGATCAAGAAGAGAGGCATCTTTGAGCAAGTTATAAGTAAGGATTTTTTAGGTATGTTTCATGTTTATAATAGAGTTAATAAGCCATGACTATGTTTTCAAAAGCAATAGAATTAAATGATTTCATTTTGTTTTATAAATGTTGCAATATTGATACTTGAATGATTTAAGCAATCTTCATATGTTTGGTATATGAATTTTGTGAATGAACTATGAAATGGAAATGCATTTGAAACATTTCAAGCTTATGAAAATCAAGTGTCTAAAAAGTGCCTTTTTGGGCAATATGTTTTGCAAGTCATGAAATACATATTATGTGGGCTTGTGGTGGTCCCCTAAGTTAAGTCAAATGCACTTTGACAAAAGGCTTCTTCCGTTTACCCGCTAATGGCATAAAGCTCCTTCATGGACTCCCATAAGTTCATGGCTACGCAAGACCATTATGTAGACTTGCGATAGTACTTTCTGTTCACAATTACACAAGATCATATTGTGGAAATGTGTAGTACGTTCTGTTTTGGATCCACCCAAACCATTCTAGTGTGCTTATGTGCTCATGATATGTTTGACAAGAATGATGCATAAATGGTTTGTACTATTGCGAATTGTTTGACAAATGGAGAATTTCATGAAATAAGTGTTTTATGATTTTTAAATGCGAAATTACTATGGTTATGAAAAGGTGCAATGACAATGAGTTTTATAAAGGGGTTTTTGCTTGTTTCTCAATTATAAACTTGTTACCCACGAGTTTTAAGCTCATCCTCCATTTTTGTCCCATCTTCAGGTGATGAGGAAGAGATCGAGGGATCAAGAATATAAGGGCATTACTTCAAAATCTACATATTTTGGAATTTAAGTTATTTTTGTAAAATACAAGTCTTAGTCACATTTCAAGGATCATTAGTTCATGTAACTTTATTATTTGGAGATTTAAGACATTGATGTATTATGACCTAAAATGCCATTAAAGATTTGTAAAAATTGTTACTTTTGATGTTAAGTTGAAATATGAAATTGTGTATGGATGAGGTTGAATTGAAATTAGGTATACTTGAGGAAGTTATCAAATTGAGATGATTATTTTGATTATGAATTGTTGTTACATATACAAAAGTGAGATGTTATGGGGGAAAGATAGGAATTATGAATAATGAGAATTAGTTTTAAGAAATGAATTAAATGAAAAGAGATTAGAGAGCATGATGAGATAATATTGAATTGTTATGAAATGATGATGCGTTAGAGGGAGTGATTTTGGGACAACGTAAATTGAAAGTAAGGTAAGAGTGACGTAGAAACCATTGGAAATTTTAGGTTAAGGGGTTGTGATTCCAGGGGGTTTCACTGCGGTGAACCTTTCCCGAAAGCAATTCTCGCTTAATCCTAGAACTTCGCCACGATGAACTTTTCCCGAAGGGTCTCAATAGAAGTTCCCGTCCACTCGCCGCGGCGAACCCGTCATTCACTTCCGAAAGATTCTTCCTTCCAAATAAAGGGTTTTTGACAGTAAGACACTCACGGTTTTACATTATATCTAAGGATTTGAGCTCTAGAATCGGGGTCTAACAGATGTGATATTAGAACAAAGGGTTGGGCTCTGGAAATGGGGTCCAATAGTTGTGGTATTAGAGTAAGGGGTTGCGTTCCTGAAATAGAGTCCAACAGATGTGGTATTAGAGCAAGGGATTGGGCTCCGGAAACAAGGTCCAACATTTTTGCTTCTTACCTATTATAAAACTGTTACCCACGAGCTTTAAGCTCACCTCCATTCTCCTCCCCCTATTTAGGTGATGAGCAAGAGATCGAATAGTCAAGAGTTACGGCATTACTCCGAATTGACATGCTTTTGTATTTTGTAAGTTAGAATTTTGGAATTTCAAGGCTTTAGCTGCATTTCAAGTTCTACTAGTTCAAGTGTATTTTGTATTTTTGGTTCTCGAACTCAATTGATGTATTGTGGCTTGAAATGTCATTAAGGCTCTGTAAAAACTTTTGTCTTTTGATGTCAATGAAATATATTTAGGTTGTTTATGACTTTCTTTTTTTCACAATGTATTTGGTTTTAGAGATAGGAAGAAGAAATTGAGAATTGGTCTGCGTTTTTATTCATGTTCATTTTGGTCTTTAAGTTATATTGATGAGGATGGTTGAAAGGATTTATGTTTGCATTTAATAAGGTAGGTTGTTCAAGGGTTTCTGGTTTTTGTACCGGGTTTTTCGTCGCAGCGTATTCACCCGAAGGTAACTCTGCTTTTCTCGTGGTGACTTCTCCGTAACGAAGCCAAATGTTCGTTGCGGTGTAGTCAGCCTTCCAAGGTTACCGCAGTGAAGTTATAATCGTCACCACGGGGAAATAAACCCAAAGGGTCAGGGGAGTTTCTCTCATATGTTCGCCGCGGCTAAGCCCATCATTATTTCCAAAGGAGTTTTCTTTTTAACTTCCAAATTCAAAGTCTTCCTCCATACCCAAGCTTCATGATCCCATATCCGATGTTGGACTCCAAAAATAGGGTCCAACATAAAATGTCCACAGACCAAAAAAACTAGCCTGCTGAAAAATCTAAAATTTGCTATTTCACACTCTAGGAGATGCACGATCTAAAACATGTCCATGCACAACTCCAAAATCTCCAATATTCATGATTTTTCATGAGCTAAGAGACCTACACAGTCATTCATAGACACAGTCATGTATCCCTAATTTGCTTCAAATCTTCCTTATTCTTCAATTATATGATTTCCAACAGTCACAAACATATCAAACACCCCAAGAAACATAAATTAAGACCTAAATCATGTTCTAAACCACACAAACATTTAGAATATAAACAAAAACTAATAATAACGTAATTCTTAAACAAGCACTAATAATAACATAATTCTAAGTCTATACACATAATAATCATATACGAAAAACTCAAAAACATACTTAAACATCTATCAAAACATAGTATAATTTACACCTATCACTTTTGTATTTATACTATAATTGAATGATGACGCATGCATGTAAATTTATTATCCTATTTATTTATTGTTTATGAAAGTTTGATCACTTTTTATATGATTTGAAAATATTGCATAATGGATGAAAGTGCAACATTAGTCCATAAGATAATAGAGAGGTAAGTGTAACACGAAAATATAACACTTTTGTATATGACATAAGTTTAAGAACATTGAATGATTTAATTTAGTATTTATTATCATAAATGTCAAGTGAATACAAGTGAGTTATGTTGCAAGAGCAATTAATATAAATTTAGGGAATTTATTTCATTAACATATCTATTTCTTTTAAAGAGTGAAAAATTCATTTAAATCTAGAAAAGAAGATTACAATAGCCCAACAAAACCAAAACTCAAACTCCAAAATACAACCTGAGGTAGGTAAGCTAAGCATGAGATCCAGTAAAATTTGTGGATAAAACACAACGACACAGGCTTGGAACTAAATAAAAGTAACAGAGGATGTGATCCTGGTAGGCTGGCTTGCTCAAGTAAGTACAAAAACCTAAGTCGTAGTTGTAACATCCCGCCCCTACTTCGGGTTAGAACCCTAAAATTTGAGGCATGTGAACTATGGGGCTTGGTTTAATTAAAATTAAAGGAAAGGTTATGATTGTGTTATTTGAAGTGTTTGATGATTAAATGAGGGTTGGAAACTTGGAAAAATCTTTGAAGAATGTTGGTATAGCATGTGTCCGCTAAACGGACACGTAAGTCTGCTTAACGGACAGTCTCGGATGTCAGAGTACCCTAAGGACAGGGTGTGTCTGCTAAACGGACACGAGAGTCCGTTAAACGGACTGAGTGGAAGGCTCATGTCCGTCAAACGGACATGTAGGTCCATTTAACGGACCTTCTCGGGAGAAATTGGAACGCTTGGTGGTTTCATATCCGTTTAACGGACAGGGAGGTCCGTTTAACGGACGCTCTCGGATGATTTTGGGTTGCTTAGCCAGTCTGTGTCCGTTTAACGGACATGCTTGGGGTCACTTTGGTAAATTGCAATTTTGATCGTTTTAAATTTGTTACATGTGGCCTTAAGTGAGTTTTTGATAAAAATTCATCATATTTGGATATTCGTTGATGAATTGGATAATTGAACACATTAAAATCATTGATCATGCACTCAATTGACATTTTCCGGTTATAATTGGTAATACATGGGATTGTTTTGAGAATTTTGAGTTGTGGTTATCAAAAATTATTTTGGATAGTGAAATTAGTGATTCGGCATTTTTGGGAAATTTTAGGAAATTTTCCTGAAATTTTTCGGGGAAAAATTCAGACTAGGAAAAATGTCAAGTGGCAGATCAATCTGTAAATTGTAGTAGAATTCGAAGTCAGATGGCAATGGAAATTTTTATAAATGACCTTAGGATTTAATGACTTATACCATTGAAAATTGGGAGTCAATTGGAGTAGAAATTGTACTAGTATTTCTAATGGACCATTTGGAACCAAGTGGGAGTGATGTGGCAAGTGACAAGTGTCACTTGCCACACCACTCATGTTTTACTAAAGAAAAGACCATATTAATTGGCCTTTCATTTGCTCCATACGA
>JANKYE010000005.1:18412572-18424129 GCA_032467995.1 Erythroxylum dillonii | reverse complement strand
TGAGTTCGCAAAACTCATCCAAAATTTGCATCTATTTTTCAGGATTTAGAAGATTACCCCGTTATGCAACGGGAGTATACTTGCTGCTCACGAGGGAAAGTTAGAAGTCGGGATCAGTTCGTGTTTGCATTAGGATTCTGTATATCATGTATTCCGCAATTTTTTTATGTACGGTGTTTATTTGAACACTTCAATTTGTAATAAGTGCTAAAATATGGGAATCTGAATAAATGAGATTGATTGAATATATATATATCGATTTGAATTGTTTGCAAATGTTTTGTGTATTGACTGGGCCCGAATGGTCCAAAGTGGATTGGTTTCTCCCTAAAGGGGGTATGAATAAAAGTGGGCCCTTATTGATCATTGAAACTGCTTTGAGTGTAATACATGGAAAACAATGTGCTATCAACTTTTAATTTATTTGGTCCAAATGGAAATTGGACTTCCGTCCATATCAGTGAAAAAAAAATTCGTATATTGAATTTGGATTTAGTACTCTAGCATGCCACCCTCACGGGTCACGGGCTCGGATATCACAGTCGATATCGGGTTCGGGTCTTGCGGGAGTGGGATGCTACAGTAGTCCTTAGATACTAGATAAACAGGAGGGGAGTTATAACTTTCTTTGTGATATTTGTAAATTTATCAATAAGAAATTGTCATCAATGTATTCAAGATTAATCAACAAACCAGTCAGATGTCAGCTTGGAGCTTATACTTTATTTAAGACTTTGTGTCTTGTAAAATTTGTGGATAAAACACAACATAGGCTTGGAACTAAATAAAAGTAGCAGAGGATGTGATCCCAGTAAGCTGGCTTGTTCAAGTAAGTACAAAAACTTAAGCTATACTCCTTCGATACCAGATAGACAGGAGGGGAGTTATACCTTTCTTTGTGTTATTTGTAAATCTATCAATAAGAAATTGTCATCAATGTATTCAAGATTAATCAATAGATCAGTCAGATGTTAGCTTGGAGCTTATACTTATATAAGACGTTGTGTGGTAAAATTATTTTCCCAATTCATCAAAATGTGGTTAGGATAAATACTTAAATTGTTTGGTAATCATTTTCCAACATTCTTATGTTCCTCTTTCCATAATACACATGTGCCACATCTAAACAGTAGTTTGTCACCGGTGGGAAAATCTCAGTTGCGCAGCCCAAAGTACGCACTAAAGTCAATTGCTTTTGTAGTAATTTATTCTAACGAAATTCAGTACTCAACACCATAATGTGCTTTTAATATAACAAAAGGCATTCAAGAAAGTAGCAAGTATAGGGACTCACTCAACCAAGTCAGTTTTTAATTATTATTTTTCATTAAACTACCTTCAAAACTCTCATATTTTCCTTTTAAATAAGATCTGATTATTTAGCTTTCAATATTTCTCGGAAAGTGTTTAAATCAACTATTAGATTAATTTGGTAACCTAAGTTGTTAAATAATCAATAATTTGATAATATTTTATTCATCATCAAATTTATTATTGCAAATTGTTCACTTGCTGCTAATTGATTAACGGTAAATTCTAAAAATTAAGGTGAATTTTTTTGTTCTAATATTGTTTCACAAATAACATCAATCTTGTAATTTGCAATAATAGTACCAAGGATGCATTGGAGCTTAAGCATTCAATCTTCTTGTCCCTCCCAATATTGTTAGGAATTTAGACCTCCCAAACCCACACCCAAAGATATTTGATAGAAAAAAATATCAGAAAATAATAACACAAGAGAATTTACGTAGAAACTCTCAAACCAGAGAAAAACCACAGGCACTGAAAAGAAAATCCACTATGTGAAAAATTCTTACAATCACACAATATTTCCTTTCGCCCAATCCCCTAATACACCAACACACCCACAAAGAAATACCCAAGATAAACTCTTCAACTCTCACCTCAAAAGAGGAATTTAACTAGAGTCAAATTTGTCATACAAATCTTTGACTTTGTTTTGGTGCATTAAACAAAGAGATAGCAACCTCCTTATATAGGCAAGAGTTTTGCCTCAATTGTTGTTCGCAACTAATACGGGACAACAAAGGAGCCAAAAACTTTACAATTTCCACCTTGGTGACTTTGGTTGATCCCACAACCACACTCCACCTTAATGAAGATCTTCTGAAAATAACATAACTCTCAATGTAGAGAATTATCATGCTTCATAGCATCATGCTTTACCATAAAAGAATACCCACTCAGAATAAACCAATTCTAAGCCTTTTACTTCGGCACATGTCGAAAATAACCTTGCTAAAAAAATTATGGTGTAACTCTCATGTTTGGCTTTCCTAGAAGTTCATCAGCTATCGACATAAATTCCACTACACACCTTGCATTAATGTCAAACCAATGCCCGTGTGCAAACTTGTGGACACGCTAACAATAACACATCCTCTATCATGACAACTTTGGGATTAGCGGCATGCTATGAGGATGTACATGCCCCCTTTTTAGAGAGCAAGATCATCATCCATGGAGAGCAAGATCATCATCAATGGAGACAATGTTAGCGACATTGTCAGTCTCTCCATTAACTGACCCAAAGCTTTTTGTCCCCGCTCCATCTCTCAGACAATTTTTCTTCATATGCCTAGATTGTCCACACGTCCAGCATATTGCATTTTTCTTCATAGAGTTCTTCTTCCGATATCCAGCTACCACCAAAACTGAGTTTCCAAGAGGAACATTTCTTCTACCACTCAGTCTTCTCTCTTCTAAAAAGAGTTTTCCGGTAACTTCATAAAAAAGTTATCTTCTCCTTCCTATGAATTAAAATCGGTTTCATATGTTCATATGAAGATAGAAGAGACCAAATGAGTCTCAAAACTTGATCCTCATCATCTATACAAACTCCAATTGCCTCCAATTCAGAGACGATAGCATTAAGAACACTTAAATGATCTGAAATTGTAGTACTCATCTGCTGTGTATGAAACTACTCCTTTAGGTATACCCAATTTGAGATGGCCTTTGTTTGATACATCTCCTCGAGCTTTTCCCAGAGCTCCTTTGTTGTAGATATTCCATTCACATTCGCAAGGACATTCTTAGCCAAACACAATCGTATCCCACTTGCTGCTCGCAAATCCAGATCTTCCTAATCTTCATCGCTCATACTAGATTTGCTTGTACCGATATCAGGAATTTGTCTGCCTTTCAATGCCTTATGTAACCCTAACTGAATCAAAATGTCACTGACTTGCACTTGCCACAAGCCAAAATTGATTCTCCCATCAAATTTCTCCACCTCAAATCTAAGAGGATTCGAAGCCCTATTTTCTGACATTTTTCTTGTTTTCTTCTACCTTGATGAATTTTACCGTAAAAATTAATAGTACACTAGGAAAGTTCCCAGGAAAGAGAGGTGAGTCACAACGAACACACCTAAATACCAAGTATTTTCTTAGCCAAAACTTTCCTAAACATGTACTAGTACACTACCACACCAAAACTCCACCGCATCAAATGAACCTTTCATAAGAAAATTTTTTCTAATGTGGAAGATCAGTCAAAACTGTGACCACAGAGCATACTTAAAATTTTCAAGAAAAACACATCTTGGCTCTGATACCAATTTTTAGGAATTTAGACCCCCAAACCCACACCCAAGGATATTTGATAGATAAAAATTTCAGAAAATAATAATACAAGAAAATTTACGTAAAAACTCCCAAACCGGAGAAAACCACAGGCACTAAGAAGAAAATCCACTATGTGAAAAATTCTTACAATCACACAATCTTTCCTCTCACCCAATCCCCTAATACACCAATAGTTCCACAAAGAAATATCCAAGACAAACTCTCTAACTCTTACCTCAAAAAAAGAATTTAATTAGAATCAAATTTGTCATACAAATCTTTGACTTTTTTTTGTGCATTAAATAAAGAAGTAGCAATCTCCTTATATAGGTAAGAGTCTTACCTCAATTATTGTCCCCATCCAATATGGGACAACAATGGAGCCAAAAACTCCGCAAGTATGACAAGGAAAGGCAATCTCATACAAAAAAAATACTCCCTCTGATTCATAATAAGTGTCGTTTTAGATACATTTTAATTATTCAAAATAAGTGTCATTCTTGACTTTGTATGCATATTTATAATTTTACTTCCAAAATTAACCTTTAATTTCTCTCACATCTTAATTACACAGATTACATAGATTATATTTTCAAGGCACTTTAACATGTAATTAATAAGGGTATATCAGACATTTCATTAATTTTCTTAATAAGTGTGCATTTATCTAAAACGACACTTATTATGAATCAAAGGGAGTAGTAATTAACGATCTTGTTTCCAACTTTGCTCTTAGGATAAAGCTGACAATTATGTCGTAAGGAAAACATAAAAGTGTTTTTGCGATAGCAAACCCGTTAAGAAAGCGGGTCAATGAATACAGAGAGATAGTTAGGCATAACAAGAATACACATCAGAAGTCTCCCATCGCTTTTCTACAGTCCTAATATGGCAGCATTAACAGCAAACAAGCTCATTAAATGCCGGCTATAACACACTGTCTTGCAATTAAGCCGTCGCCTTTCCTATAGTCCCAATATTCCATCCCCTTTCCTTTTCCTTTTGGTTATGCATCTGCCTTGTATCCTTGGATGTCACTCTTTTGCTTCCTAAGAGAATTCTGTGTGCCATCCTACCTCTACTTCCAATTGAAACTCTAACTTTCTCCATCCCAACACTTATGCCACCTTTTCTCAGATGTTGCATTGAGGGCTTGATCTGGATTTTCTTTTGAAGGCTTCGTCTCAAGATTGTTCCTAGCTTCTTCGTGCCTTGTTCGACTCCTTTAGGACTGTTGCAAAGCACCTCCTCTAGCTTGCATTCATTTTCAGATTCTGTATCTTCCTTTATGTGGGCTGGGCAAACTGGCGTTGATCGTAGTGAATTTGGTACGGTTGCTAGGGGAATCAAGGAGTTACGTCTTGGAGCTGGGGTTATTGGGACCCTTTTCACTGTAGCACAAATTGAGGCCCTGCCTGTCCTCTCTGGTAGTTCAGCCGTTCGAGGGTTGTTTTCCTTTTCTGGATGATCAATGTAAATGAGTGTTCCATCAATGTAGGGTGGCTTCAAAGTGTTGTTCTCCATCAGTTGTTGCTGACTGAAGTTCGTATGTTCTTTGCTCAAGATACTAACCATAAGCTCATTGCCATTTTTGGTATTTCCTAATAGCCTATTCGAAAATGGTAGCCGTGATTGCGCATTATTTTGCTCATCTTTGTGCTCTTTCATTTGTTGATTTTGTTGTAGCTGTTGAGCTATCTTTGTGTCCACATGCTGACGAGCTAACTTCCTTTCAATTAGCAGTTGTGACTCTAGCTCCTTTAGCTGCAAAAAGTAGTGGAAAAAAAAGCCATTGTTCAGACATGTGCGGGATAAGTAAGCAAACGAATATCTTTTATCAGCTAATTCGATGATTATTGGAATCCACAGTTGTCGAATCACCTTTTCAAGAAAACTCCTATTTTTGAAGTCTTTTTCTTTTAGCTTCAATTCCAATCCATGGATTGTTTCCTCCATTTTCTTAATTTGCAAATCTTTGTTCTTCAGGTCCTGCTTCGATTTTTCAGCCTTAAGAGTGAGAAGAACGCATTAGTTCAACAAACATTTGGGAACAGTCATCTCAGAGAGATAATAAACTTGTAGGGGAAAAAAGAGCGTCGCAAATACTAAATCAGTTGTACCAACTGTTTGTATTTCAGCATCTCAGAATTCTCCAATTGTCTCTTGGCAGGGCCCAACTCTATTCCCCTGACTCTGCTCGCGAAGTTCAGAGAACATAAAGTCTCCCCAAGGTCGTTCTCATTAGGACTGATTTGTACAAACATAAGCGTCTTTGAGTCACCTCCTGGCAAATAGAACTTATACAGTTAGGTCTATACTCTGCGTCCTTAACATGGGCTGTGAATAAAAATTATCTTATGGTTCTTGAGAAAGTAAACTTGATATTGACTGTGACTGAGAGTTAGGATAATTGTTCCAGTTCCATAGATGTGTTTTCTCCAATATTTTGAAATTTCCGTGGGGAAGAGTACCTAATGAATCTTGAAGTAAGTGGGTAAGCTTGGAGTTCCTGCATGATAAGCAAACCAATATGTTAACTTGAAACTGAAAGCAGAAATAAAGTTAGATTCTATAAAATCAAGAAATACCACAAAATGCTATAACCTGAATGGGATGTGAGGGCTTTTGTTTGCCAGAGCGGATATCACGTCACCAAGAGCAGATAAAGATTTGTTGATATTTTGTGTTTCCTTAAGTCTATCTCCTTGAACTTCTGTCTTGGCTACTCGCTCACTTCCTGCTAGGTCTACCAGCCACAACTTGCTTTTTGTGCATTCTCCATTCAACAAATTCTTTCCCTTGACTGTCACGCAATGTATGCTGCATCAAGATTGAATTATACTCTAGCACTTGATGAAAATTAAGCAAACCGGCTGCATAATGATATTGAAAATAGACTGGAATTCGGAATAAGGGCCACAGACCAGTGAGATCGGCTGCTGCGCTCATTAGCATTTGTTGGGCCAACAGCCCTTGCTTCACTCCCAGTTTGTAGAACTTCCCAGACCTCATTCATATTGTTCACACGGGCTTCAACTAGCCCAGGGACATGATGAAATCCTTCGCCCGCATGTCTTATTTCCAGCCTGCAACGTACATCACAGACATATTTGCTAAAACGTAAGCATAAACAAAACTATCCTTAAAAATACGGGCAATGCACAAATGGAACCGAAATAAGATCCAGAACTGCAGTACCTTTTTCCAGACACTCCTGACTGAGAGCCTGAAGCAAGTAAATCTCGAATTTGTTCATTATAGACCTCTAGAACACTCACATGTAGATCAAATTGGAATAAGTTCTCTCTCTCCTTAATTAAGCGGAAGATCTGGTCAAGAGTCCTAAAATTTACTCCACGTGCTTCTTCCGTACCCTCCATTGTAAAAGTTTTACCAGTTCCAGTCTGACCATAAGCAAATATGCAGACATTGTACCCATCCAAAACTGATGTTGCAAATGGAGCAGTATCTTGGAAAACATCAGCTAACAGGGGACGTAAAGAACATATTGTTATTGACAATTGGAAGGGATGGGGATTATACTTAAAATTTTAGATGGACTACATCAATTTATAATGTATGAAACCTTGGTCTGACTGGGGGCTGAAAACAGCATCAAACTTGAAGGTCCTTCGAAGAAATCCGTTGGATAAAACTGTAAGTTCACCATCTTTTGCGGAATCAAAATCAATAGCCACAGAACCTCCTGCAACAACTTCTTCTACATTTAGAGGCCTACATCGGCAGAAGACCCTTATATTTCCTGAAAAGTAACCACTGTTGCTCAGTAAACTATCGGCAAACTAGTAGAATGTCAAAGTAAACATGCAGCTACCTTTCAACTCTAGAACCTTGTTATAAAGTTCCCTTCGTTCCTGGGCCCCTTCAATGAATTTAGTTTTGAGATCTTCATGTAAGTTCTGTTGCTGCTTCACTATCAGAAAATAAACAAGCAATTGAAATAGTAAAAGAGAAATGCAACTATTTTTGTATCAGGAAACCATTTTTAATACATAGAAGATGTCAGATTAACATACTTGTGGACTCAATTGTAGCCATTATTCCAGGCATATCAGCAACGCATTTCTTGTATGCTAGTGTGTCTTCTAATAGCTTAACATGATCCATTTTCATGATCTGTAAAAGAAAGAACAATCAAACTAATGCAGCTGTTTATGAGAAAGAAATTTCAATAAACTGCAGCCTGATTACCTTCATTTTTCTTTTCAAGTCTCTCAATGAGGAGAACCACTTGCTCTTTTCCTTCACTTGACCCTCAATAGCATATGCTAGAACAGAAAGTAAACATGGTCCATCATTTTCAGGATAATTCAAATGATTGTCTGAAGACAGAAGCAGAAGTTTTCATACCCAAAGATCCAACATGCATAGACTTGCGCATTAGCTCATTTTGAAGAGCCTTCAAGGAGCTCAAAGCCTCTTGGCATTCCTTATTCTTACTTAAATTCTCACTCCTGAGCTCTTCCATTGCCTTCTTCACCTCTGCCAGTTTTCTTCCCTGACATTCATACTCTCTGAGTAACTTTTCATAATCTCCTCCAGCTTGGCACTCACTATTATCCTACCATTCAGCAGAATGTACATCCCTTATTCAAGAAAAAGTTATCTGCTAAATCAGGAAGACCAAATGACTATACTACTAGGATAAGTAGTTATTACTGTTGTCGGCTTGCATTCTTTCATTTGAGACGTCCACAGAAATTGAGTCCCTTCTTGAGGATCTGATTCTAGAAAATTGAAATTATGTCAATTCTTTCTTTTTTTTCTTTGGCTCCTAATATTGAACTCAATCTTTAACAAGGAAACAAGGAGAACTGAACTTACTCGTAAAATCAGTTGGTTGTGGATTGATATCAATAACGGGATGTGAATCTTCTTGGCATAATTTCTCTGACGGGGGAAGGAGCTCAAAGGAAGATTCGGGGGACAAGCTTTTGCTGAATGTTTGGCAAATTGTAGCAAACTTCACGGATGGGCTCTTACGAGTCTCTTGGATTTTAGGAGACCCATCAATGCCGTTGTCTAGAGAGAGGTCAACAGAGCAATTGTTTGGACATAATAATTGAGAACCCGCATGGCTGCTGGCCACTATATCAGGTGAACCGGCACATAAAACCAGATCAGGAGACGTTAAAGAAAACCCCAGCATTGACCGACCTAGAATTGGATTCACAATTCAGTTCCAAAAACACAAAACAAATTAGTTCTATGAAAAGGTTAAGTTTACCATCTAAGAATGGATCACTGAATTTGGGTACAATAGTTTCTTCTGAATATCGATCCTCTTTACAGGTCAGATATTCTACAATTGTACACACAGGAAGAGATTAAATGGAAAAAAACAAAAAAAAAATCCATATGAAGAGAAAAGAGTTGCGTACCGCAATCTAGGTTACAAGGAGAAGTAGAATCCGCCATGTATGGAGCTGAAAGTTGGAGAGTAGCTGATTGATTGCAAGGTTCGATGAACATAAATAAATCAGTGGAAACCTTACGTTGTATTGTTTCGCTAAAAAAGCTTGTGGGTCATGCATTCATGAAAGCTTCAATTTGTGGTCACTCACAACACTCGGAGGTAAGGGAAGGTGAGTTACGCAAAGAAAGGAAAAGAAGAACGATACTTTGATAGATTAGAGTCAGATTATTTAATTTGTTTTTGTTTCAAAAAACATTCTATTCCTGAACACGACCGTTGCTTTGGAACTTTTGAAATTTGAATGGTGCTAAGCGGGCTGCCACAAGAAATTGTTTTCTTAACCCGGTCTCGTTTATCGTATACGGACCCAGTGAATTGAGTATGACGGTTATAGTTAATTTTTTCTTTTGAATTAAATAAGAATTGTTTTGACTATAGTAATACAAATATACAAAAGTAGAAGAAAGACTAACCATGAGACCAGTCTGTCTATTCTACGGCAGATCAAGAATGCAAGATTTACATTAATAGGCTAAGCTTCCGACTGGTTAGACTTATATCAGTAGAATTTTTATTAGTAGAGTTTTTTTTGTAGATTTTTTTAGAAGAACTTTTCTAAGAAGTTAGTTGACTTTTTGACTGTCATTTACAAAATAGTTTTTTTTGAAAGAGCTTCATACAGTACTGTTTGGCAACATAAAAATACAAAGCATTTTTAATTTTAACTATATTTTATTTTGTAATAAAAATTATTTATGCATATAAATATTATTTAAAGTCTATTAAACAATATGCAAAGCACAATATGTTAGTTATTGTATAATTTTAAACCATATGAAACATAAATGAAAACATATCTAACCACATCTTTTATATGGATTATAACATAAGCAAAATTAATATAAAAATAAATATTAAAACATATAAAAAAGCCAAATAATGAATTTGCAAGATAAACTTGAAGATGAGTTTGTAGGAATTGTGGAAATTATGTGTAAAATATAAAGACAAAAGAGACTAAAAAAATAAGCTCATTAATTGATCTAAAAAATCTACCCGAAAAAGCCATTTGAGAGGCTTTTTTGAGAATCTCCAAATTTGAGTTTCTTAAAAAGCTGTATTTTGGTTGTCAAAAAAGCTATATTTATTAAAGAAGTGTTTTTTATTTTACAGCCAAACACTCATTTTTCTTAAAAAAGGCTTTTGTGGTAAAGAAAAGTGCTTATTGACCTCCCAAAAGCCCATCTAAACGGTCACTAAAGCAATGAAAACTAACTTCATAAGTTCCATTTACTCCTCACATCAGGGGTAATTAAGTGTTCAGCTTTCCCGGCTAAAACAATAGTGCGAATCCAGTTAAAAAGCTTGTCCACAAGATGATGTTTATCTTTAACAGCCAAATTATGTATTCTTCTATTTTGTTTTTTCCAGATCATGTAAATTGTTGAAACAAATGCAAGCTTGAGCAGTACCACATTTGTATTGCCTTCCTTTATGTGGTTGACAAACCAGGACAATGTGGGCTCCCATTCAAAGAGATGGTTTATCTCTTCCACCATATACTGAATCCTACACCATTTTAAACAAATTTTGCTTCTGCCAACAACAAAATAAAAAAAAGGGCTACACATTTGCTATTCCAAATGCTGATAACAATACCATTGACGACATTCTTTAAAAATTTCTTTGATCAGATATGTGTAATGGAGGTTATAAAGCTGAAATTAAATGGTTTGAAGTTTATAGCTCAAAGAAACATGGAGGATTGAACATCATTCCTTTAAGACTTTGAATAATTACATGACGATTAAGAGATAGTGGAGATTGATCAATGATCATAAGTCATATGGTGCAAGTGGTACATGAATACTATATCAAAGATAAATGCATTTGGGATATTGATCTCACATTTAGGAATGCATTTGCTACATTAAAAGGAATTCTTAAGTGGAGAAGATTGATTAGATCTCATATCAGAAAGGTAGTAGAGAATGGGATGAGCACATTGCTCTAGCATGAAAATTGGATAGTTGGTGGACCTTAAGGCAAAGCTAGTTGATTTGAAAGAAATCATTCCAAACAATCAAAGCCTCACAAAGGCATTGAAAGCTAAGTATGAAATCCTTATGAGAGTTAATAAAGTAACATCCCATTTCCATACCCTTGATCTCTGTAAATGAGAAATAGTAATGAGAGATTAGAAAAATGTGTTTTCATATTCATGCATAATATAGCATTCATACTAGTGAATTTGATTGTTTTGCACACATTTCAATGATTATAGATGCACTCATTTGACATTCTCCGAGTATAATTGATATTTAATGTGATTATAATGTGAATTGTGGATTATGTGTCCTACAAATTGAGTTGGTATGTATGTAACATCCCGGCCCCGCATACTGTGCATTTTGTTTTAAATGTGTATTGTATTGACTGAGCTAGAACCAAGCAAGTGACTGATTTTGTTATGGTCGGTCGGTAGAACCGATCGACTAAACTGTGGTATGGGTTGGTGAGGCCGAGC
>JANKYE010000005.1:18394973-18406816 GCA_032467995.1 Erythroxylum dillonii | reverse complement strand
TTTTCTGATCTCTGCGTGGATACCTTTAGAGATAGTCTCTATTGGCTATTAGGTTTGAGTCTTCATACAGACACTTGGATCCTAGCTTTCGGGAAGGTCCCGGTAACAAAAATTTTTATTTTCCGCACCCCATATATATGATATATGGACCGGGATTTTCCTACACGTGTCTCTGTGGCAATATCGGAAAGGCGTATAGCAAAGAGAAGTAATCGTGCAATGACTCAGCTATTAGTTCAATGGTCAGACGGTAGAAGCATTAATGCAAAATGGGAATATCTTTTCAACCTTCAAAAGTGATTTCCAGAGATCAATTTGGTTGCAAAAACAAATGGGGATAGCAACGCTGAATGATAAATGACTAAAAGACTCACCAAACATTAGTAACTAAGGCGAAGCACTGCATTTCAATAAGCATTCAGGATTGTAATGTTAAATGATAGTATACTAAATAGTTGTTTGTCTTTATTTAAACCTAACTTATAACAGCTATACTGACATGTAAAATCATATGAATGTTTCCTCTCCTCTCTCTATTTCGAATTAATTCTGTGTCTCTCTTGATGTTCTTCTCAATTCTCTTCTAACAAAATCGTAGCCGAATAAACACAATATTCTGTTATCTACTCTTAATTTACAACATTGTTTCATTAGAAACAAAAAACAGAAAGCAATAGCTAACCCTTTAGTCCATGTAAATCATCAAAGATCTTCTACGCCATAAATTTATGTCCAAAATAAGTTTTTCCTTAAAATGGACAGTCCTGAGCCTGAGACACGGGCCGGAATGCCAATCCTGCTTTTCCTTCCAACAATCAGACTTCTGGGTGGGTGGAAATTGAACCTCTAAATCTGTTATCTTCTTAAATGTCTTCCAACCATTCCTTAATTTACAAGAAAATATTTAAATAAACAAAATATCTTAAAGACAAAGACGGGTAAGAATTTAGGCTAGCAAAAATTTCAAATATGTTCATTGTCTTACCTTGTCGTTTCTGGTACATAGTATAAAAAGAAAACAGGGCAGAAAATATTGCTGACAAAAATAAGTCCAGTAAAAGGCATTCTATGGAAGTCAAGACAGTAATTCTCCTAAAACAAATTCCACCAATCAACATTTTCCATGCCCATCCTTGTATAGAACTTAGTTGTGGTTCCTTTCTACTTCACAAAAGAACCTTTCATATGTTTAGAATGATTTCCATCATATCCAGCAACCTTTCTGCATTCATCCACGCTCTATACATTCTATATTATGAATACAACAAAATATATTCATCTAATTCCCGCTTGCTGAAATCGACCAACTGATGGCTAGCAGTCTCTTCAGTAAACTAAAATATATCACCATAAGTAATCGCTGCAAAATGAAAACTAAAGATTTCAGTTATTGGCAGACTGATTAATAGTAGGAAACATAGTTTCTAGTATTCAAAGAAAATCATATATAGAACTGCAACTGTATTTTTCTTCATCTTCTTAATGCAAATGTACGAAGAACTGGGTAACTGAAAATTCTGTAAGAACCAGGAATCGCAATGGGTCTGACTGGGCCAGGCTAGTGAGACCCAAATCCAGCCTAAAACCCGATCAGGCCTGACTTTTATTGTCTGAACCCAACTCCAGTCAAAGCCCAGTCAAAATCAAACCTCAGCCCAATTCTAACCCAACCTGATCCAACCCATTACATTTTTTTGAGACTTTATTCTTCTACTTTTTTCTTAATGCCTAATATAACTTCATCCAAAATTACTACCAAATCATATAAAGGTTCAGATAAAAGACGTTTTACTAGCGAGGAGTTTGAAAGACTAAGGAATTTATTGGGATCTCTTGAGATGCTCTTTGGAAGTAGTTCTTTGGCTCTCTCAGGTAAACCTTTATCTTCTTTTTGGTTGAATGCCTCAAACAAGTACTGTGATAATGCTTGGATAATTGCCTCTGGTGCCACAAATCATATGACTTACTCCTCACATTTATTTTATATTGATACCTCATGCCCCAATTATAGCAAGATTGTAGTAGACAATGGTGTGTTAGCTATTGTTGCAGAAGTAGATGTATGTATTAAACCTTTTCTCCGTCTAAAACACATTCTTCATGTGTCAAAATTATTAGTTAGCCTTGTTTCTATTCAAAAGCTTACATATGACATTAAATGTTATGCAAGCTTTTTTTTCTTCTTATAGTGTTCTTTAGAACCAATCTCGAGTAAGAGGATTGGACTTGCTAAGAAAGGAACAATCTCTAACATCTTGAATCTTCTTAAAAAAAATCATGAGTAATTTGTCCATGCCAGTTCTTAGTAATTCAAATAAAGAAGTCATTTGGCTTTACCATTTACGCCTTGGTCACCTATCTTTTAGAGTTTTAAATGTCATGTTTCCACATTTGTTCGGAGGATTAGATATCTTAGTTTTACAGTGAAATTTTAATTGACAAAACATACTCACATATCCTTTCCTAATTATTAAAAGAAGTCCTCACCCTTCTCATTTGATTCAAAGTGACATCTAGGTCCCTCTAATATTCCTAATATTTTTTATGCTCGTTGGTTTGTCTCCTTGATTGATGATTGTACATAGCTTTTCTTAAACCAAAATTCTGGTTTTAAATATTCCTAATTTTCATTTCATGATTCAAACCCAATACGGGGATAAAATTAAGAGTTAGGTCAAACAAGGCTAGAGATTAATCTTTTGTCACCCTACTTTCCAAAGTAGAAAATTTTTCATAACTTATCAAATATTGGCACACCTCAACAAAATGAGGTAAGTGAGGAAAAATGGACATTTACCCAATGTAACTGGGCTCTATTCTTTCAATAGAATGTTCCTAGATCCTATTGGGAGGAGGCAGTTCTAAATGCCACATATATGATACTTCCCTCACGTGTGATCAGCAATATAAGTCCGACAGAAACTCTTAATACCTATTATTCCAACTTTAGAACTTCAGATGGGCTTACTCTTAGGCTATTTGGTTGCACTGTCCTTGTGCATAGAAAACACAATGGGAAGTTAGAATCATATGCCATCAAATTTGTCTTTCTAGGTTGCTGGCCTACACAAAAGGGGTACAATTACTATAAACCTTCATCTTGAAGTTCTATACCTTGACTAATTGTCACTTCCATTAAAAACAAGCCATATTCTACCAAGTCTTATCCTCAGATGGAGACATCAATGATAGAAGATAGTATTTCAATCTGTTGTATCATTTGACCTCCTCGTCTATGTCCCAAACTCATCTTCAATCTCTATTCCTATGTCTGTCTTAGACAATACAGAAATCTTTCCTATGTCAATTCATGTTACTAAAAAATTTTCCACACATTCACATCTGTATTCCAAAAGAACAATTGTAGACTTGAAACAAGCCTAAAAGACCATCCTCTTTACATAAAAAGACAGTTGAAACACCCACTTATGACCTTTATATTGCCGTTAAAAGGTACTAGAGCACAAAGGGACCACCATAGACTTGTCACTGGCCCATAAAAATTTTATTGCGAGTCTTTAACTACCATTCATATTCCCAATATTGTTTCTAAGCATTGTCAAGAAGGGAATGGAAGAATGCTAGGAGAGAGGAAATGGATGCATTAGAGAAGAATAGGTTATGGAGATTGTTGATAAACCAAATGGGAAAAACGTAGTTGACCAAAAATAGATCTTCACTCTGAAATATAAACTTGATGGTTACTTGAGAGATATAAAGCATAGTGGCTAAAGTGTACCCTCAAACTTATAGGATTGATTACTAAAAGACATTTGTCCTAGTGGCAAAATTGAATACTATGAGGAGTTTATTATCCTTGTTAGCTCACTTTGACTAGCAAAAATGAACTTTATATCAAACTTTCAATAAAACATGAAATATAAAGTTTGTAGCTTTCAAACGGCTTCATATGGATTTAAACAATCTCTTAGACCATGGTTTGGTAGATTTGCTAAAGTTATGTAAGGGTCGAGATGTAAACAAATTTAAGGTGATCACACTCTCTTCATCAAGCACACAGTTGCAAAGGAACTAATTGCACTTCTAGTGCATGTTGATGACATTATTATAAATGAAAATGATGAAAAAGGAAAGAGGGAATTAAAGCAACAATTGATCAAGGAACTCGAAATAAAGGAGCTTGGAAAATTGAACTACATCCTTGGTATCGAGATGTCACAGTGCTCACAGGGAATTTTCATATTTCAATAGAAGTATGTAATTGATCTCTTGAAGGATACAGGAAAGATAAGGTCCAAACCAATCTCTACCCAATGGACCCAAATCATACGCTTGGAGAAGCAAAAGAACTAATTGTTCAAAGAAAGATGTACCAGAGACTAGTAATGTGGACTAGAAGCCTATACTAATGGGGGCTATGCAAGATTAGTGGACCGAAGATCAACTACAGGCTATTGTACTTTTCTTAGAGGCAATTTGGTGACTTAAGAAGCAAGAAGCAAAATGAGGTAAGAAGCAAGAAACAAAATGAGGTGGCTAGATCACGAGTAGAATTAGAGTTTAGAGCAATTGTTCAAGGTTTGTGCAAGTTGTTACAGTTGAAAATTATTCTAAATGACTTAAAAATTAAGTAGGAAGGTCGTATGAAGCTCTACTATGACAACAAATCAGCCGTCAATATTACTTATAATCCTATTTAACATGATAAGACAAAGCACATTGAGATTGATAGACATTTCATCAAGAAGAAATTAGAGGAAGGGCTTATAAGCATGTCATATATCCCATCAAGGAGCCAATTAGTTGATGTTCTAACAAAGGGGTTGAACAGTTCAAGTTTTCATGATATATTTCGAGAATGGAAGACATATATTCATCAACTTGAGGGGGAGTCTCGAGTAGTATATTTGCTGTATACCCTTTCAAGAAAGTCAATTTCTTAATGTCCCAAGAATTGTGAGATCCTAAGAGACTATTCTCCTTTCCTAAGAGTGCGTGGAATCCTAGGAGAAAACTGTTGCTTTCTTAGATAAGTGTCAAATCCTAGAAGACTTTTTCTTTTCATAGGACAGTTTGGAATCCTACGAGATTAAATCCTGTTCTTAGAGATTGTTTCCTGTTTTTCTTGTATATATATAATCGTGTAAATCTAAATCATATGTACAAATAAAAATCATTTTCTCTTCTATTAAGAAATGCAAACTTATGGTACTTATGTAAGTTAAACCATTTGGATAAACAGGACTTAACTGGAAAGTAGAGTAAGGCAACAAAGAGAACCTAAAAAAGCTACTTTAAAGTAGTGCAGCAATAAATGTAAAACAAGCAATACAAGTTGAAAGCTATCAAATCGAAAACAATTTAATCAAGGGTCTTTACTTGGAACTGGATTAACCTGTACAGGAAGCATAATGGGAATCTATAGCAGCTGCAAAAACTATGGCTGATTAAGTTGTGGAAGGCTTCACAACTTTTCAGAAATATTTTCAAAAATAGAAAAAGCAGAACTCCATTCAATAAGCTGTTACCTATTTAGAACATTGGATATCAATGTTTTTCAGTTTCCAAAATCAATGTCAGGTCTAAGAAACACTCAGATTATGGTTTTCATGCTTCCTTATGAGACAATATTATGAGATGATAATCTCAGAACACTAAAAAATATGGACTCATTAATTAATGCCTTTCCAATATTTAATAATAAACCTTAAAAGGAACATCTCCTTGTGCACACCAGAGATGCCAACCTGGCTCACTAAGTTTTTGACCTTTATAAACTACTCCAAGAACACTTATATAACAAGTAAAACCACATAGCTAATTAAAAGGAATAAACTAGTAAAACATAGGTTTCTATTAGTTCTTTATGAAATAACTAATCCATACCTCTATATCTTAGAAATGGAAATATATCAGAAAATAGATATTGTAGGTGATTTACATTTTTCCCAATGTTCCAATAGTGGGACTGCAAATTCCAAATATTAACATTGATCAGCTGAGGGACCCCTTAACATACCTCTTAGCCATTTTTCATGAGTTCTTTCCTTCTAATTACTATCTAAATTTTGTAACAGTTTTTAAAGATTATAGTATCTTTTCCCATTTTCTAATCTACAGAATCAAAAGTAATAAAAATAGTTTCTTCATAACATGACACATTCCAGCAATTGCTTCATCAACCATCTGAGAATCCACATTCCCATCCTAACACTGAGCCCCATAAAGAAAAGCAGAAGGAAACAGAGGCTATTTCAATCAAATCCACAACTTAAGGTCTTCTAAGAATATCAATAGCATCATCATGCGGAATTCACATTTTAGACATACTATTCACTACACTGGTTCGTCCTCCAGAATCTAATGCAAAAGCAGGAGCATCCGATACAATTTGCTGAGAGTGACAAACTTGCACACTGAACAACTATACTAAATTCTAGCAAACCAACAAACCCTTGAAAATCTGATAAAAGCCAACATCATTCAAAAAATAAGTGCAGAAATACTCAATTGACATCAACAAGAACAAAACACAAAACTAACAATTAAATTGATCTCTTACTGCAAAAAATAATGCATATCTTTTACAGAAATCCTTACCTCACAACTTCTAGCCGAATTCCTCTTGATGCAAATCAATCATTTGAAGTTGATGGTGCATTCAATGGTATGGATTCAACAAGTTGTGACTCCTTGGAATTAGCCCGAGAGGCTTCCCTCTTCAATTTGTGATTATTATATGCAACCACACCAGCAATAGCTGTTATAAAACATTGTAGAGGAATAAGAATCTGTAACATGAACATGTTTAGACTCTCTTCAACTTCTAAGGAGCTGAAACTCCATATTTAAATAAAATAACTCTCCCAATGGTAAAGTATCTTCTCTTCAAGATTAATAGTCAGTTAAGACACCTTGTATGAGACTTAAACAGTATAATATAAAGAAAATAAGAACATCTACAGAAGGATACAGCGCCATCGAACTATTTCCAATGTCCAATTGAAGTAAAACGTTAAGCAACAAATAAAAACAATTAATCCATACATAAGAAATGAGTGCATTTGCTTGCAGTAAAGTGGCTAATAATTGAGTAATACAGAAGACAAGCATGAAAAAACATTTAGGACTAGGATCCCAGAAATAGGTAGACATTTCTTGCAATCTTTTTATGTAGGTAATGTCATAATTATTTTCTTTCCTGCACAAAGTTCCTCTGAGTTTTAGCACACCAGCAGACCAAAGGAATAGAAATTCTTTCAGATATCTAGACCTTAGAGGAGATAGCAGGTTCCAATAACAGTAGATATAGTAAAAGCATTTGATCTTTCAGTACTTGCCAATGCCATAGCCAAACAGGTTTATGATTGTAAGCTTCGTGTCTGCAAATAGAAGAGCAGACAGCAAGACAACCACCCAATCCTTGACGACACCAGCCACACGAATGGTTAAAGCACTTGTGTGCGAGATTACAAGGAAAACTGATAGGTTGAGTGCAAAAGTACACAGGCAGTTGAGGGTCAACACAAGTGGCTGCAAATTCCATGTCCCATGAGCTTCAATTCTTGGCTTCTCAAGAAAGATCCAAGGAATAAATAAGCAAAGAGCGCTGTTAGGAAACATAAAGTCAGTTCAATGCACTCATACTTCATCTCTTTTGGATTTTGACAAAAACAGAGTAATTGAGCAAAGAAAGATGAACATGGTACATGCCTGCAGGGACTGACATAATACATTACTGATATAGGGTTGAACTTCACACCCTTCCTTTTCACAAGAATCTCCATGAATATAAGTCTCAGTGCTTCCCCAACAACTCCACCCATCTGGTAAACAACTCCAATCCAGCTGATATTTATTTCCCCATAGGAAGCAACCACAACACCAAAACTTATCAGCGACATAATCAAAAGCATTCTACAGCTCATCACCTCAAGTCCAGCAGCTACTCCAATAACAAAAACGGCTACCGGCACTGCAGTCTCGTTGAAGACAATCAATTCAGACCAGCAATGTCACATGAAAAAAATGTAATGTAATTCAGAAATATATGGAAATCTACCAGATAAGTAATGCTGTTAAAAACAATAAATATGTAGGGACCAAACAACTTTCACAAGCATAAATAAGAGGATCAACAAGAAAAAATAGTGGATACTTACTGATAGCCTTCAGCATTTGTGCAAAGGCCACAGAGATATAAAGGTAGGCAGTGTTCCCTAGCCAAAGAGTCATAGCAAACATTGCGCCAATAGGAATAACTGAGGTTGCATATCTATATATATTTTTGTATATCAATCAGAATAAGCTGAAGCATGTATTGTTCAATAGAGAATATTCACTTACATTTCTAAAGTCATTCCTTCCTCAACCTTCATAACCTTCAGATATACATAACTGAGAGTAAGAGTTATGCAAGAAAATTATTCATGACAATATTGCCCAAAAAGGACACAACAAATTAATACCTTAAAAACTTTGGTGAGCATAAAACACAAAACAGAGGAGAAGACCATGTGAAGTAGAGTCAATCCAAGAGGATAAGGAAAGTTAAATTCTTTGGATGACAAAACCCACTGCAAGTTAACCATTAAGCAGAAAACAAAACAAAATTATGTTAGTACATACAGTCAGAGAACAATCGACAAGTAGGATAACTAATGCTTGCAACAATCTTGTCCAGTCGAAACCTGCACACCTAGGGAATTACCAGCACAAAACACTGTTTATAAGATCAGAGGCAAAGTTGAATGCGTTTGTAAGAATACAAAAATCAAAAGTTGGGTAACAATGAGCCCTCATACAACTTGCACAAAGATTCAAACAGAGCAACACAAACATTTCAATGATAAAACTGTCATATAAATAAAGGATGTAAGTCGCTTACTTTAGATGCATGCTTAGTAATTTTATCTTTTCATTCAGAGTGTCTAAACTCTATATATAACCTATGTAACTTTTGTATGCTTAGTTTTTCAAAGAACTGGCAACTGACTACTTTGCTTCTCTTGTTTGTTTTGAAGGCTAATTTCTATGCACTTTCTCACTCTCCTCTTCCTTGCCCTCCCATTTCACACAAATTTCGGCTAGCTTGTTATTCTTCTTCTACTCTGCCAAATTAGAATGGGATCCGCTTTCTGAATAAACAAAAACTGGGGCATCCAAAAATTGATTCCACATTGTCTAGGTTTATTTTATTAAGATAATTACATTGCAGGAGGTTCTAAAGAACTTAAACTAAAATATGATATCCTTAATGTTGGCTTTATGATAATGCAAAGAGGAAAAACTTGCAAGCTCTCACTAGCAACAAGCATTATCTGATTAACTATCTGATTCTAGAACTCAAATTTGGACAGCTTTGTTCAATTATTGCATTCTCATGATTTCACCATCGCATTAAAAGATTATCCTTAATAAAAAGGAAAAAGAGAAAGAGGAGCATATAGCATGGAATTGAGGAACCACAAATAAATGTCATAACTTTGAATAAGTCTATTTTGAGAATATCGTCTTATCCTTGAAAGTGTTCAACTCAATAAGGACCATCTCTTTCTTGACCTATATTAAGAACACTAAACAGAAAAACAATGACAGATATCCACCAGAACTAGTGAAAAATCTAATTGTTAATAATTGCAGATTGCCTGAATCTTCTTAGTATACTAGCCAGACTATGATGTTAGAAAACTTGATTAACTTAAATTCCCCTCCAATCAAATGGCACTAGCTACATTGATGTAAAAAATTTTCTTTTTTCAGATTTGTCATTTGCGTCGTGTCAGTTAAGCGTCAAAGTAAGGCTTAAGCTTTAAACATACTACCCACAGAAAAATGTTAAACGCAATCGAAAGTTCATTTCAGTTGTAAAACTGGGATGTTATCCGTGAGACAAAAATCCAGCTTTTTGGGCATTTTCCTCCAAGCAAGTGATCTGAAGTTGAAATCCAAAATCAAAAGAGAGGAAAAGGGTCTTAAAAAAAAATAAAACAAAAAGAAAATGAAAAATGTTTTCAATCTCCAATGGTTTATCGTTTAACATCACAGTATACTGTCAGAGTCACAGATAGATGTGGAAACTATGGTACTTTCAAATCTTAATGTCATGTACCAAACAGTAGAATGAAATTTCGGAGTCAACTCCAAAGCAGATTGGGTTCTTTTTAAATAGACAGAGCACCAGCAAGAGCAATAAATCAAGTAAACAGTCAATAAGAAGAGGAAAGAACAAAGAAAGAAAACGTTGACCTTGTTAAAGAAGATCTGCCCACTAGAGAGAGCAATATAGAGGAGAATGTAAGCGTATGTTATTACTTCTTCTTTCCTTGAAGCTCCTCTCACGCTGTCCGCCATTGCGACAAACGCAAATATGCCTTCTTGTGCTTTTTCACTCTCACGATTTCCCTTCCAGTAGTAAGGCTTTTCTCTTCCTGGCCCTCTTGAATCAGATTAGTTAGTTTTCTTTCCAAAGATAAGATCACCAAATTCCTAGACTATCACTCAAAAACTTATTTTTACAGTAACCTTTTCATAATGTTTCAATTTAATTTTAAAATTTTTAATTTATTAACTTTTTTTCAAATTTGTATAAATTAAGTTAAAATGATTGTTCGGTCATATATCTACTAAATGTTGCAGTAAAACCTCGATAAATGAATATTGTTGGGACCTGAAAAATTATTATATTATACGGAGTTATTAATTTATCAATAAATGAATATTATTAATTTATCGATAAATTAATATGTATTAATTTATAAAATAATTTTTATTTTATACATTATATTTATCAAATTAAACAATTAATTTTTTTGTAACTAAGAAAAGAGAATAAATAAACAATTAATTAATGATGGTGTATTGTATCTAAGTTTATTAATTTTGTGAAAAATAAGTTTATTAATCTTAGGTAAACGTGATTCAAAATAGAGTGCATATAGGTAAATTAGTATATGAAGTATTTGTGAATTGTTTCAAGTACACAATACTGTATAGGATTTATAAATACATACATGTACTTTAATGATGCACTCATATTCTCTTATCTTTTTATACTTTTATATTTAGTTTTTATTCTCATTTGATGTCTAAATCACTTGACTTATATTGATTTTATCATTTCAAGTGTTTTAAGTGTCAAGTGAAGAAAATCATGCTAAGGAGGGAGATTTAGGACTTTTGGATGTCATTTTCAAAGTGAGGAGGCCGAAATACCCTAAGGTGACTAAAATTACAGAAATCCTAATCCTATAAAAAATCCTACTTCAACTAGGATTTCTATATTTCGGAAGATTCTTGTTCGCCACTGCAAGAAATAGATCCAGGAACAATCTAGATGGTCAGGGGATAATAATGCTGCTTGGAATATTGATGTGAAGGCCACAACTATTGAAAATTGTTTTCGACATTGCAAAATTCGATTCGAGGAAGGTATGCTTCTAGAAGAAGAAACTGGTAATGTTGAAGGCATTCAAAGGTTAAAGGATGTTTTTTCTAATTTACATTATAGAAATGTCATGAATGTAAAGCAGATTCTGAATTATCCTAATGAAAATAAAGCTTTAACGGAATCGTCTACGGA
The DNA here is from genome assembly GCA_032467995.1 of Erythroxylum dillonii. Classification (NCBI taxonomy): domain Eukaryota; kingdom Viridiplantae; phylum Streptophyta; class Magnoliopsida; order Malpighiales; family Erythroxylaceae; genus Erythroxylum; species Erythroxylum dillonii. The sequence continues at coordinate 18,395,274 of JANKYE010000005.1, read as the reverse complement.
CGAAGAAATTATTCAAGGAGTAATGCATATGGAAGATGATGACAATCAAGATCCAGATGATATTAACGTTATACCACATGTTTCTCCAAAAGAACATTTCTTGCCGTAGAGACTTTGAAAAGTTACTTGCTTCAAAATGAGAAAAATGTGCCGAATGTAGTTTATGCCCTCCAAAAAGTTAAAGATAAAATTGAATTCAACTCACATGAAAAGAAGAATCAATCAACTATAGATACATATTTTAGGAAAGCATAAAATTTGAAATAAAAATTGTTTAGGAAGTGCTTTATTTTATGAATTA
>JANKYE010000005.1:18345568-18366815 GCA_032467995.1 Erythroxylum dillonii | reverse complement strand
TGGCCAAAGGAGTCAGTTTTTGTTTTTGTAATGTTGAACATGTGTTTTAATTAACACGATTGGGCATGTAATAACTCTGAATTTCTGTTTCTGACAGTATGATGTGATGTATTGCAATGTTATGTGTGCTTGGATTGTACTGATTTTGGGTGGCATCCACATATCCTCCCAGGGGGTATTTGGGTGTTACAAAAGATATAAATTAAATTTGATGTACCATGAGTTTGTAGCAAGATTGATTAATGTTTTGGTCTACCAATATGCATACAAGTTGATCAGTGTCCAACAGTTCATGATTTTGGTACTATAAATGCGTACTAGTCGACTAGTGCACCACATATAGTCATTGTAATGGCTATTTCCTAGCTCCAAAGATTATTTTAGGTTCTAAAACACTATAAATAGGTGTTTTCTCATTGGTTTTAGCATCTATAAGGTTTTGGGTATTGTATAGACATCTTTCAAGGAGTTTTTCAATCACTTAGGCATCATTGTGTCATATTTACGTGAGTGAGCCAATTTAAGTTATCAACTAAATAAGTGAGATATTTTAGTTGTAATCTTTTCTTGTAGTGTTGGATATTATACTTGGGAGTGTTTAAAAGTGGGATTAAGGTTTCTTTTCATCTCAGAAGAAGATTGTAAGAAGCGTGCCTATTTATTGAAAAAGATTGTACAAAGGTTATTAGTCACTTTGAAAGAAGAATTATAGTGGAAGAGTCTTGGGAGTAGACATTGGTGAAGTTTATTTATTGAACCACTATAAATCGGTTTGCACTTTCTACTCCCTATCCTCTATAAATTTTGTTCAATTTGTTAATTAACTTATATTAAGCCACTTTGTCATTCTTACGTATATTGATTGTTGTTAATTGAAGACAATGATTAGAAAATTTATTGATTTCTTTAAAAGTCCAATTAATTTTCTCTTTCCTCTTGCATACCATTACGAACTAACAATATTTATTTCTAACATACTTAAGAATCTAATGAGTCACACACATAAGGCGATTAATGAGAGAAATGGTAATTTAATTAAGTTAGACTTAATTATAAAATTTGAAAATTTTTAGGATTAAATATGAGATATTTAAATTATGTTTTCAAATGTGTTTATGTTTTTAGAATTGTTGTACTTTATTATTCAACATTTTATCTATGCTCATTATTAATTATTGTTGAAGAGTTTTGTTTGTTTTTCTGACGATCCCTTATTTTCTTTTGTCACAATATTCATAACTTTAGGGAACGATTTTAGAAACCCTTTTGGAAATTTTTATTTGATGTGCTTTTAATCTATTTGGATATTTTATTAAAGTTGAAAGTAGCGTTTATGATTTTGGGCTTGAAACGATTCTTTAGTTCACAAGTAGAGGTTAGATTAATAAGGTTATTTTTTACTTTGCCTAAGTCCATTTTAACTTTAGTATTGACCTTTTGCCCTACCTTGGTTGTCAGACCCAAAGTTTTAAAAAGTGAATCGGACATAGTCTTGTGTATATATTGATTGGAGAAGTATAATGGAAAAACATGTTTTGATCCTCAAGGAATCATCAAAGAACATCGAACTCTTCAAAAGGGACGCAGCAAACTAGGTTGTCTAAACCAACGCTTTCTCCAAGTTCTAGAAAATTGTATCCTTCAATTTTACTCTTCAAGTTTTAACACCTGGTCCTCCAATTTCTCGTTTTCTCATTTTAATCCTCCAATTTTCTCACACTTACTGATTAATCCTTAACTTTCTTTTATTTTCGAATAAATCATTCAACTTTCTCTTATTTATGTATCTGTCTCCCAACTTTTATATATTACATCTCAATCTCCCACCTTTTTATAATTTGGTATTGATCTATTTTTCATATTTTCAACCAAAGCTCCATCCGTTTTCACTTTAGCTCCAAAGGGTAAAAGTGAATTCTCCCGACCCATCACCATACTCCTAAACAAGTCAAAACTATAGGCTGTAGGCCCAAAATATGCCAAGTTTTGTAAAAGGAGCGAAATTCTTCAGTGATATTTGAATGGCGAGCTGAAGTTGCCAACCCAACATTCAAGCGAGACAAAGGATAATTTGACTAAATTATTGGAAGGATGGGAAAGCAAGAATTGTTATATCACCTTTTGGTTCACTAACACATCCATACCATAATCATTTTGGTCGGTGTGACATTACGAAACAAGTTTGGGATATACAAAGATATACTACCTCTAATCTCGCTCATCTGTATCAATTGATAACTCTCTTCACAATCTAAAATAGCTTCGTGACGAGTTTATGACTGATTTTTTTTTTTTTTGTGTAAAATAGAACCTATTTTGGATCAATTTGATCCCGAGTTTTTGTAAGAAAGTAAAAAACTTGGACATGTGAAAAAAATCAAATTAAACTGCAACTGACAATGTTTTTCACGATCTCCCTCGCTCCTTTTGTTGTTAGCAGGTTTCATTTTCATTGAAGTGCCCTTTTCTTTTTAGTTATGTGTATATGTACACACACAAAGGTCATATTTACTGTAATTCAATGCCGCTTCAAGCATTCCATCCACACGCAAATCCATTCTAAGTTGGACATGGATGTAGTGTAATGAATGGGTTAGCGTTTGTGTGATGCTTAATGAAGACAATTAGGAGCAACTATTCACATTCGATACCACTTCGGAAAAAGTTGCTCAATTTTTAATAATGGATGGGAGAGAGAGCCAGAGAGGAATTGCATTACCGAAGACGGGGTGTTAGATGTTAATACCATTAGAGTATCTTCACAGTGAGAATGAGAACGACTGATGACTCATTCTCACTGTCAACGGGAATGAGAAATGGCATTCGGGAGAGGCTAATTGTACAAAAAAATGAACCTGGGATGCTCCGAGCATCAAGCTACAAGATAGGGGTTGCGAATTATGGATTAAGCTCGGGTACGACGCAACGAACTGAGTTCCAAATTCTACCGGGTCAAGGCTCCCGTGCTGCGTCGGTTTAGCAAATAGCCTTAAATGGGTTGTGCTGAGTCCATCTTCTATACCAACCTAATAGGCCTTGATGACGTATGTATCTGAGCTACACTGCTTGAAATCTTGGCCATAATATATATATATATATATATTCCTTTTAATGTCTAAATAAAGAAAAAAGGTGGTTTAGACTTTAAAGCCACCAATCTTGATAAAGGGATGACCAGGATGATATGGTGGCAAGTATAGGAAGCTGACGATTCCATTTTCACTTTTTAAACTTGGTTCGTTCATAATCCAGACGTGGTGGGGAGGTGGAGGGAGCACTTTTGGCTTCAGATACGCAAATAACATGAACTGACCTTCTTATTTTTAGTCTTTCACTTTGAAGTTTCAACCATTTCCAAATCAAGTGGGGTCATTGAAGTTCCCACAAGTAAAATTTATAGCTGAACAGTGGTTCATACCTTTCTTTCTTTTATGGGCATAATTCTTATCTTGACATGAAAACAATGAAATAAAATTGACGCAATTCATAGTAAGAACTAGAAATAAGGAATGTGATTGTGAAGGTCTAGGAGGAGGTATATCATCGAATGAGTCAGCTTACGAAATGGAAAGAAAAAAAAAAAATTACCTTGTTTATATACAAGAAACACACAGGACTAATTTAAATAGCAGATCATGAAATTAAAACCCCCAGTGCAGGACTAATTGACAACAAGTGCTTGGAAAAGTTATGCCCGAATCAATGGGTGGTTTTTTATTTCATAGGTTGTGGGCCTTCCGAGAAAATCAAAAGTTATTGGGGTCTTCCTCAGGAACAAGAATTCATTTTGTGAAATATAAAAAGACGAGATTGATTGACGGGACAAAGCGTGTCTTCCCGTTTCGCTGTTTCTTTTTCCTTCCTGTAATAGTAATAGTTAATAGTAACAGTGTAATACTGCTCTCCTTCTTACCTTAATTGTCAAAAAGTAAATAAAAAGAAAAACAAGTTGGGCATGATGAATTTTTTTGGTTGAGATTCCCAAAAAAGAGAAGGCAGGTTGGTTGGAAGATGGGGTTTGAGTCTCATTGACAATATTGTGCTGTGCTCGCAGAATGATGGTTATTGGTTGATGTGTCAGTGTCAGGCAGGCAGGCATGTAGATGTAGTTGGGCTTGTGCATACCGTCGACGTGACCTTGGATTCTATGCATCAATATTTGTTAATTATTCAATCCAATATCATAAACAAACAGTAAAGTTATGCGGTTCTCTTTCTTTGGGCTTATTGTATTGAAAGCTAAATGGAGAACAATATTATAGATGTATGTGACCACATGAGCTAGCTGTGGATATGGACCATACCATTATATATCATTTTCATAGGAGAGGAGACAGATATGAAATTGGGTGTATATGGTCTCCTCGGTTTCGCCTTTTCCATATTTTAAATTTTATTATAGGGAAAAAGAAAAAAAAAACTCGTTAATGAAGGTTTATTTGATTTTGTGTGATGTTCGTGCATGGGACCCGACCCACCAGCTACTTATTAGGCAATTTGTGAATGGACCTCCAAAACCAAAACTATGATATGTCAAATATTATTTAAGAATTCTAGTCTTTCAAGCGAGATAAATGAATACATACATATAAAAATGAATGGCATGGAATAATATATGTACATTGAAGATGTGGTCAGACCAATTGTCAACTTCAACGAAATTTATTGGCTTTGCCTAGAGTGTTCCTTGTAAGCAACTATAGGATATTATTAATTCAGACGTATTTATTGGTGGTAATGGTAATTGTATTTAGGCATTTCATGGGAGTGGACTTGTCTATTTTTTAACAAAGAATGCTTTTCTTGTTCTTTGAAATCAAACCCACATATGTAGACCCACAAAGCCAGAAAACCATCAAGAAAGCAATCCAAAGAAAACGTGGGATGTAAGATGATATACCATAACCATCATTATTTCTTTTTCTGGTTGGCACAGATGAAATTCTTTTCAAAGGGGTTGCTGTCTTTTTTTTTTTTTTTTTTTTGAGCTTCTCAATTACCAAAAAGAACAAACTGACAAAAAAAAAATCCTGTTTAGATCAAAAAGAGTTCTTTTTCTGGTATAATGTTGCCTTGCCTAGTTATTTGTTATGATTCCTAGGCAAAAATACCCTTTTATATTATATTTCGTAAACAAAGAAATGACTACAACCACATCGATATGGCCCGCCATCATTTGCTTAGAAAAATGGATTAATTGAATTTCCTTCTTTGATAAAAGGTGAGGCCGAGGCCGAGGGTATGGGAATCGGATTCACATGTTTTGGAGGGCATGCCGGTCATAAAGGGACATATGGTCTGATCTGATCTACTGGAAAGGGCCTCAAACAAGATCTTCCTATTATTTTGTGTTTACTTCTCCTATTAAATGCCAACTTTGGATTTTTTCTGTACTTGTCATATGTGGACCCTACCTCTTAATAAAATTCTCTTCTTACAGCATTTTCTTTTTACTGGCCCACTAGGTGGAGAGAATTTGTTTTGGAGATGACTTGGAAACAACTTGCCTTTTCTCTTTGGGATCTCCTTTTCTAGATAATGACCATTACTGTTGCTTCCCTCCTCAGGAGAGGAGACCATTATTGGAGTCGGCCATTTCCTTACAAAATCCTTAAAAGTCATTAAGTTTCCGTGTTTGAGATTATATTTTAGTAAGAGCTTTAAGCATTTCCAAGTTAGGGATGGCTGCATGTGTCCCATAAAGTGGCATGAGGTTTTTAAAGGCCACGATTAATTGGCATGCTTATTCTAATTAAACTTTTTACTGTACTTTTGTAGTTCATAAAACAAATTGAAACCGGAGACCCTGAGGCGTGGCCAGAATAAACTATTTTGGAATCGGCTGCGAGTCACGAAATCGAAATGTGAATAGATAAAAGAGAAGCGCAAAAACTTTTGTGACGTTATAAGTTTTTTAAGATGAAAAAAAAAGAGAGCAACATGTTTAACGTCTCAAGTCAACTTTTTATAGATTGGAAATGGATGTCGGGGGTAATGATGCATATGAAAAATTAAACACAGGAATATAAATGCAAATAAAGACAGACGTGAGAAGCTAATAATAGTCCAAGTCCAACTTTACTTTTGCCTCCTCAATCAAATTAAAGAGTAACGCAGTGCCCTCCCCGCTCCCCACTTCATGAATTCATCAGCGTCCCTAGCACGTTGTTCTCCTTCCTTTCTTTTCAATTTTCCATTTCTACAATTTCACGCCACCCGTTGGATATATCGACATCACTTCATATATAATAAATGATAACGACTAGTAGAGAAGACGTCAAGGGTGATTGATTCACAGGCCGAGTGTCTGCCAGTGCCAGAGATTATTGCTGTGTTTACTTTATGATTTTCTTTTGTCAGTTTTGGCGGTGTGTAAAAATTCAACTACCCCTCAAGACATCATGGGCTTACTTTTACTTGTGAACAATATCTTCCACCGGTTTTTATTTTTAAAAAAAAAAGTAGGAAAAGGAGGCAATTAACAAATCAAAATAGATATATAGAGACAGGAAGATATGGGTGAGTGCCGCTGCAGAATAACAGCGACATTTGCGCGAGTACTACGTGTCAGCTTTTCTCCTCCATCACTCTCCACTTGGCGCGTGGAAGCACCGTCCGTCTTATTAGATAGTCTATCTGTCGGGTTGGTGTGCTGCCTAATCCTGTGAACAACGGGAGGGAAGGAACTAACCCCCGCGCCCCATTGCTACTCCCTTTAATTCCCAAACTTGAGAAAAGCATACTTACATTGACAAGACATCAATATGGTACTGTATATATGCACTTCACCCTCTCAAGCAAAAGAAATCATTTAACCATGTACCATATATATGGAGTATTAATGGCGAAAATTAAAACTGAAATGAAGGTGCGGGACAAAGCACCCATTACCTATCATCAACAAGATAGGAATACCTTTAAAAAACAAAAAAGGAATGAAATCACAATGATGATGGTCATACGCACAATGCACAATTAATGGAATGAATGAATGAATGAATAAACAGATAGAAGATTACTTTTTTAAATGAGAACAGGAGGAGGTAAGGCTTTACCAACATTTATTTTTTTATTTTTTTATTTTTCTTTCTTTTATCTGCCGTTAACGGGGGTGAAGGTGAATGATCACTCTCATGACATGTTAACGTGAAAACTACCATTCTTGGTGGTTTTACAGATGGGGCAAATATTGAGATTAGACCCACATGCTGTACACAAGCACAAATGCCTGCAAGGCAAGAGCAACACACATGCCTCCTCATCCCTACAATTTCTACACACTCTGTTAACACCAGTTTTACCCTTATCCAGCGCACCCCTATTCCCTAACCTCCACCTCTCTGCAGACTCGTTGCTGCTGTCGCAGCATGATTGTGCGTCCTCCATGACAGCTGCCGCCTCCTCCTCCTCCTCCAATCTTGCGCCTCGGGTGCGCTCGTCTTTAACCTGCGCTGAAAGCACTTGCTCGAGGTTGCTCCTCAAAGCATTGGCTGTTGCCTCGTTGCTCTGTGCCAAGTCTCTCCATATTTGGTTCTCGACGCACAACGACTTAACCCTTTCTTCCAGTGCCCAATTCAGTTTACCAATCTTCTCGATCTCTTCCTCTTTCGCTTTTAATCTCTTCATTATTCCTTCCTCTATTGCCTCCATTATCCTGCTCGCTTGCCTCTTTCTCTTGTCTTCCATCTCTATCCTCACTTTCTCCATCTAACAATCCACAGCACAATAACAAATTAAATTAACCTTCAAATAAAAACACAAACACAGAACTTTAGTCGTTTCATAAATTAACGTAACTTACATGTTGATAAATTAGGTGGTCGACATCGAGTTGCTGCTGTTGGATCTCGAGAGAGAGGTCTTCTCCCAGAAAGGAGAAGGGTGCGCAAGTCTTGGTCGATTGCGGAGTGGGGTATGCAAGGGGAGGATTGAAGCTGTCTCTTGAACGCTTTCTTTGTGCAGGAACACTGTAGGTTAGGCCACTCTCTGATTTGATTGGTGTTTTGTGAGGGACAGACTCTGTAATTACAGAACTATACATGGTAGGGAGCAAAGTCTCCGTCGTCGTAGTAGTTCCCGATAATGGCACACCATATCCCATCTGGGGACTGTAGATGTTTGCGTTAGCTTCCATGGAGTTCATCATTTCTCTGCAAATTCATAACCAGAATCCATAAACGTTAGGACTATTGAAGAAAAACTGAGATAAGCGAAGAAGAGAAAGAGTATGAATATAATACCTATTGCCAAGTAACTGAGGAGGGAAGAGATTGAGATGTCTAGCTTCAACAGCCATGTGAAATTTAAATGGAAGCTTAGATCTCGTTTCCTTTCTTCGTAAAAGAGCTAATACTCTTGAACCGCTTATCTGTTGGTGTGTTATGTGGTTTTGACAATGAGAAATAAAGGAGGGGGGAAGGGAAGCGAGGAGAAGTAAGTCAGGATGGTATCTGACGGAAATGTCTAAAAAGGCATGCAAATGTAAATAGAGGTGTCAAAGGACGTGAAGTGGGGCTTATTTAGGCAAAGGGAGTCAAATCTAACATATATTAATGGAGTTATTTTTTTCTTTTTGACGGGTACGGTTATTTTGTATATCTTGGGATTCGGTTACCAGAAAAGCCCCATTCTCCAGCTTGACTCAGTTTCTGTAGCCAACAAAAATCATGGCCACTCCGTTGTTTCAGCTATTTATCAAGGGACAAATTCGGGATATCAGTTTGATTGGTTCGTAATTGTTTTCTCGAATTAATATTAACTGACAGAGAGCAGAAATCTGCCACGTAATACTAGCCGACAGGGGCCTACCTTGAACTGCCAAGTGGGCACAAACACCAAAGTGGTATTGTGGGGCCAACTGAAATACACGTGTGGGACAAGGTTACGGAACCTGAAAGAATAGGATAAGACAAAATAAAAGAAAAATGAAATAGAAAAGAAGCCAAAAATCATTAGCCGACATGGAAGCGGCGGGACCCACTGTAAATTAGGTTTAAAATAGAGGCGGCCGTTGACAGGAGAGTACGGTGAACGGGAGCTAGGAGTAGGAAGGAGCCTTTTGGCAGTTTCTGTTTATTACTTTATTTTGGTCTAGTCTCTATCTTCGGTCCTTGCTTCTCTCTTGGCCTTGGGGGGTCTAAGTCTAATAGATATTGGGAGGAACATAGGTTGTAGCCAACTCAGATGTACTTGGGTAACTTATAGCAGTTGATTAAACAGCTATGACCATTCAATTTCTTTTTTATTATTATTATTAAATTGTACCTTGCAATATATACTTACCACGCAACTCTTGCCACTGGTCAATGCTGTTGCTGAATAAATGTTTAAATATTTCTAGTAGCTAATGTAATCATAAATTTGCGTCTCAACACTAAATCAAATTTTGGCAGCATCATTATATTCTTTTCCTTCAGTTAAGGGCCTAAACTCGTTCCTATCAACACCAGCAAAGATTGAAAGTAATGTTGACGTGCCCAATCTACTCCTTAATAATTGCATACAAGCATTCATTTGAAACTTCCCGTGATTCTTAAAAACAAGCGGGCACAAATTTTGTCACTTGTAAATTAGGACATGGAACAAAGATAAATTAAATCCAATCCACGTGTCAATTAATAAAATTTTATCATATCATTTGCATATATTAAGCTGTAACTAAATTCTGACTGGTGAATTCTATTTGATAATACTTAAGTCTTCTTCATTTGTTCCTTTCTTAACTCGTTTGCCATCTCCACAACATCTATGTAGATATTTGTTGCAAAATTATTTTGTCCTTCCATCTTTTTAAGCTAAGGATAATAAACTTAAAATTATAATTTGTATAATCTAAGTCAATTTTTTATTAATGTAGTTAATTGAGTAATACTAGATGATCAATTTTTATTATTTCTATTCCACTTTTTTTTTCTTTTCAAGCTTCATTAATATCTCTTTGTATCTTTAGCTGATTGTTTTTTGTTTTTCATATTTTCTTCCTTTTTTTGTCTTTTGTTGATTGTCTCTTTTTTTTTTTGGTTCCATGTTTCTCTCTCTTCATCTTTTTTTTTCACCACCTCTAAGAAAACAAAAGAATGGAACATAAACTGTCAACCATAATGTTTATATCTATCATGACCTCAACTTCAAAGACCAACATTCTTGCTTCATGACCATAACAAATAGTTATTCCAATTTGGATGAAGACCTACAACCTCATCGACTTCATCTTCAACATATAACTTCCTATCTCAATCTTCCTAGTTGTAGGGTTCCCCAGAAGCGACCTTAAGAAAATCAATCATACTTTAGAGAACATTGAAATAAGTTATATCGAGCACAAGAAGACCTAAAAGTCAGTTGCCTTTCTTAAAGCAATTGGTGGTAGTGTTCGTGGTGGTTGATCCTTTCTTAAGGGATTGAGTCCGTGAAAGCTATTATGAAGAGTGATGAAGATTAAATTGTCTTTAATGTTTTGAGTTTGACAAAGCGAACTAATAATGTGAACAAGGAGGAAAAAGCTTCAAGATGTGTTTAGTGGGGCTGGTGAGAGAGGTGATGACGCATATAAAGTTAAATCAAATTGAAGGACCATATAATAGTTTGATTCGAGTTAAGGTTGAAGAAGACTTAGATATGAACAGGCCTCTAATACGGTGGTGTATCAACTCGTATAACTTATTGGACAACTTAGTGGGGAGATAGATCTCCAGCATGGGAATAACCCAGATTGTATCTATAGTCTCCAGCATCGAAATAACCCAGATTGTGTCAATCTTCAAAGTTACAAACATATTTATTGTATCCAATTACAAATGTGGCTAAGATTGTGCACTAATTCCTAAAGTTACAATTAGATTCACAGGCTCTAATTATGGGCTTGTCCTAAATTGTGTTCAAATTTTCAAAGATACAAAAGGATCCACAATTTTAGATATGAGCATGCCCTCAATTGTGCCTAAGGGCGTTAAAATATTCATAGTTAATACAACTTGACCCACAATTATCGCCTAGATTATGCATAATTGAAACCCTAGTTTTATTTAAATTTTTAAAACCTTAGATTTATGTTATAGTATGTAAACGATGTTTCTTTTCAAATATGGAGACATCTTAAATAATTAATGCATTTTGTAAGAATTTTCTCTTAGTTCTTCAAAGAACTTTTCAAACTTATCAAGCTATTTATGTAATATCCCAAGATCCTATATTAGCGGCTAGAACCTTACAATAGTGTATACGAGAGTTTATTGAGAAGTTTGAAAGTGCATTTCATACTCATGCATAATATAACATACACACACATGTGAACATTGGTTTTTGCACATTAAAAAAATTGTACATGTAGTCATTGACATTTTCCAGGTATGATTAATTTATAAATGTGAATATGCAAAGAATTGTGGTTAATATGTGTTGAAAATTTATTTGGTGATAATATATATTGATTGGGAATTTTTGGTGAAATTTAGGAAATTTTTATGAGTACTTTTGGATTAGGAAAAATGCCAAGTGGCAAGTTAATTAATGAATGGTAGTAGAAATAAGAGTTAAATGATAGTGGAAAATTCTATAAATGACTTTGGAATTATTGGCATGTATCATTGAAAATTTAGGAGACAATTAGAGTAGATTGGACTAGTTTAAAAAGAGAACTTAGTTTAAACTTATAGAAATTGGACAAGTGACAAGTGTCACTTGCCAAATCTAATATTGATTTTATGAATATACTAGAAAGGTCAAATTAATTGTTTGATCTTACTTTCTTCTTCCTTGTGACTTTCTTCATCTTCTGTGAGTTTCTTTACTTCCAGAAATTATCTCACCCTCACAACGTAAGTCTTGCTCTCATTTTTTACTTTCTATTTCTTTTTGTTATCTTCTTCACTGTCACTGAAATCCCTAACCTTACAACCTTAGCTGTTGATGATCATGTCATATTGGAAAACTAGAATTCACGATTTTGAAGAGTTTGGAGTTTTAAACAAGTAAGTATCATATAGGTTTTCATGATATGTAGAATAAAGCATGCATCACGTTAGTTAATAGTTATGGGTTAAACGAGGTTGACTATATTTTGCTGAAATGTGAGTGAAAAATTAGGGTGTGCCGCATGTGTTGTTTTTGCATATTTGATGATCAATATGTTATAAGATGGTGTTGAAATGATTTTTGAAATAGAAAGTTCATTGAGAGTGTGTATAAAAAGAGTGCCAAAAATTCACGAGAAGTTGATATACGTATGCTCTGTTTTCACTGTTATTACATGAATCTCTTTGGATGTTCTAGATATGAACTAAAATGAGTCTATAATTAAGGAAAACAAAGAGTAATGTGATGTCGTACTATAGGAAGGATTAAGGTGATAGTGAGATGTGGAATAAAGGTGGTAAAGAAAATGAAGAATTGCAGAAAATGAAGAAGTGCAGAACTTAGGATGAATATGCATTTATGAATATTCTATTTTGGTGTTTGTGATAGACTTTGATTTTTTATGAATGAGTTAAGTTGAATGGGAGTCGAAATGAAGAGAAAATAATAGATATAAGTTAGAAATGTTGGATTCAGCAAAAGAGAGGAAGAAGAGACAAAAATCTATAATTTGGAACTCTCTGTAAAGTCTCATAGAGTCACACGATTATGCTTCTGCACGATCGTGACCAAGAGCAGAAGGTATGCACAATCGTGACAATGATGAGCTATCCAGATGCACGATCGTGACGACAAGGAAGCGTCTCGCAGTGCACGATCGTGCACACCATGCGAGTGTAGAGAGGAGTGACAGATTTTTAAAATCCTTCATTCTTTTCGCTATAACTTCTTCTCCCGACTTCCAAATGACTTGAAATTTGAAACACAAACTCATCATACATTGTTCTTCATCTCCACAAAAATTTATGGTCATCTGAGTTTATTAGGAAAGGATTGATTGATGAGTTTAGAATGAAAATGATAAAGTGTGCTGGAATATTGTTAAATGAGCATCTTCATTGAATATACATAGGTATTTTGGGCATATATTGATCTGTAGATATAAAAATAAGATTATTTATATTTATATTAAACTAGAGACATATGGTTACAAATTTTATGAAGGAATCAAATTTTAATTTTGTCTCTAAGAATTCCAAAATCTGACTTGAAGTTAAGTACAAAGTAATGTTGCAGTTTGAGTACATTCCGAAATATTTTGTGAATAAATTACAAAATACTGAACCAAATTGTAAGAACTTAGTGTCATTAGAAACTTAATACATATGGGAACATTGTTTTAGAAGAAGATGATGCCTAAATACTTCATTTTCCTCATCAAAATGACCATGCAAAATGGACCTAAAAGTCTATTTTTAGAAAAAGCTGGAATGATCAATTAAGTTATGAACTTAGAATTAATTTGTTTTATTGAGGTGCAAACCTAAGTTCAAATTATACTTATATGAGTTTTGATAAACGAATGATCATGTGATGAGAATAATGAAAAAATACCCGGGATTGTCATTTAACATGCATAATTCATGATCCATATATACATATGTGCATAAAGGAGTACTTATATAATTGTACAAATTTGTGATATGTGTAAATGTATATTTTATGATATAGAAGAGCTATTTGAATGACCACATCCAGACGTTGCTGGCTTCAGGGCAATAGCTTTTTGGAGCAACCTGTGAGTAACCCAGATGGTCTCACTTAATTAATTGTTTGTTTTAAATTATGTTATAAATTATCTTATGAATGTGAACTTGATTGTGTTGATTCCGGATATTGAGTGTCCGAGGCATTTGATGCATGAATGTGTATTAGAAGTGCTCCTTGTATGTGAATTTGACAAAATAAGTGATTACTCATTGTATATGTTGAATGCTTGACAAAAGTCCAAAGATAAATGTGTATATAAATTTGATGCTTTTCATAACGTGAATGCAAGAAAAATACAAGTAGTTGTGATAGGAGTTGCCAGTAAAAAGAGCTTAAAGCTCAAAATGTGATAAGAACCTCTGGCTTAGTTAAAGCTCAAAATGTGATAAGAACCTCTGGCTTAGTTGTTATTATACCCGGTATCCACTAAGAGATATGGGATATTACTCGATACAAGCTTGATATCCACAAGAGATATGAGCTAGTAAAAAGGCACTCGGTCATATCAAAAAAAATAAATGAAAGTGAGTCTAATGTGCAATGCATGTATAATTGATACGTGTGTTTTAAATGATTGAAATGATCAATTTGATTTCTTTGAATGTGATATGTGATGCTACATGACAAATGAAATGGTGTGAACTATGTGTTTTTATGTGTTGCATAAATTGAGTGAACCATCAAGGATGGTAACCTCACTGAGTTCGCAAAACTCACTAAAATTGCAACGTTGACATTTCAAGACCGAGAGAGGATACTAGTGACAGAGAGACTCTGCAAGAAGTATAGTTCTAGTACTTTTGGATCAAAGAAATGGCTTAAAGATCAGTTACTTGAGACTAAAGGATTAGATAGAAAATTTTGTATAATTCCTCTTTTATGTAGCGTGTTTTGTATTTAGTTTTGATAATGTACATATTTGGATGAGATTGTAAAATTTCAATGTACATACTCAGTTTTTATGAAATGAAATGAGGAATTCGGTTTTAAAATATTGTGGCAATTACGTATTAACGATGTTGCCATGATTAAGTTAGTGATATGAGTGCTCTAACATGCCACTCTTGCAGGGTACGTATTAGGATATCACTTAGGATATTGGGTATGCATCTTGCGAAAGTGGGATATTACAATTTACTTGTGGTGTTTAAAGCCTCTTATAATCTTCATTCTAGTTCTTTATAATGGCTGGTCAAGATCCTTTTATACCTTTGGTTTAGAATTTCATATAATCTTTAGATCAAAATTATATTCTTAATCTAATTTTAACTTACTTAGAACTTGATTACAAATTAAGTATATTGGGTTTCAAGGTCTCATCCTTTTGGTTTGCATCAATTTGGTATCAAAGCTTTAGTTATAAGATTAGGCTATATCTATCTTTTATTTTTCTTATTTATTGTCTTTGTTTCTTATTTTTTGTTTCTTATTTCTTGACTTCTTCCTTATTTTCTTCTTATGTTCTTTCTTATTTTTGCATCCATTCATTCCTACTTTTTTCATGTTTTCTTTTTAGTTCAATATCTCTCAGAGTCTATAAACAACGAAACAAAAAATGTTTTTATGAAAAAAGAAAAAATTGAACTAATCAACAATTGATAGGACAAGAATATTTCTATCATTAATTTCCTAACTTGTTTTGGAAAAAGTTTGATTTCCTTCTAGAAACAAATGTAAAACCTGCTGAAAATATTCTTTACAAGTTTGAAATTTGAGATTATTGTCCAACACCGACTTTGATTAGACACCATATTTTATTTTAATTATTCAAAAACTTTTAAATTCCGCTATTTTATTTTTATTTTTAGCTTTTTACCTATCTTTTCCTCTATCAAGGTTTAACATTGTTTAAATATTGTAGTTTATTTCTTATTTATTTTATTTAGTTTAATAAATAATAAAAATGGAAAACATAGGGGGTAAAATGCAAAAGTTTAAGAGTAAATTCAATAGAGAAAAGCTATACATATAGAATGAAAAAACAAGTGAAATTAAGTGGCATTAAATGAGAGAAACAAGAGAGCTAATATTATGAGGTTATTTTAAACATTTTTTTTAAGGTTGAAGCATCATTAATCATGGTAAAGTTGAAGGAGGGAGGAAGGATGATATGTTCATGCTTCAAGCTTTACAAAAATAGCCTAAACACATAAATATGATGTTTGACAATATTAGAGATTGATTGGTGTTGTAAGATACTACCATAACTAATTTGCAAAGGGAAAGTCACAACAAATTTATAATGCAGTAAAAAAGAAGGACAAGCACTCTAAGATGATTTTGATGACGATAAAGAGGGAGATGGATTTCATAATGACTAATAGCCTCTAAGAAATAATATAGGCAAATTTGCACATTGAGGTAATTAACAAAATAAGGGCTACTAAAGGGAGCCTATGCGAGTTAGTAAGCTTGGAAACATTAAAATAACTATTCTTTCATTATAAGGGAGAAATGATCCTAAGGTCTACTAAGGTTGTGAAAATTAGATGAAGTTAATTTTTGACTACCATCATTATACCAAAGAAAAATAAAGTTCGTTGTTATTAAGATCATTATGTATGTTATTATTTGGTGGAATTAGTTTGTGATAAATAGTAACAAGAACCACAAGAAACTTATTGACACCTACTAAGATATAAAGGCGATCATCAAGAGGCACTTTTTCCCTAATCATTAAAATAAGGATTTGTTAAAAAATGTGCAATGCCTCACTCAAGGGTCAAAGAGTGTTGAGGAGTTCCAGAAAAAGATGGAAATAACTATTATTCAAACTAATGTAAAAGAGGATCGAGAAGCCATCATGGGTAGATTTTTAAATATTTTGAAATGTGAGATTATTGATGCTCCAAAATTATAACATTATTTAGATCTAGAAGATATGGTTCATATAACCATAAAAGTAGAAACACAACTAAAAAGAAAGGGTAACCATTTATAACAAAATTTTGATTTATCCTTACGAAAATTGAGTTAGAAAAAGATGATAGGACTATTCGTAAAGCTAAACCCAAATTGCCTAAAAAAGGAGGACTTCTATTCATGCCTTTGAGTGTTTGATTTTGAATTAGGATTCAACATTACTACAATGTTCAAGGTATGATAAGAAACAAATTGTTGAGTAAAAGTAGATAATCCAAGTTTATACAAATATTTTGTATGTGTTAGATCAAGAAGACTTATGCTTAACATAAATGACAATAATACAAAGCTAGATAACTAAGATTATCTTTTTATTTCATATTGATTTAATCAATATAATAAGAATCATAAAGTTTCAAACAATGGTGTATTTATCTTGTCGACAAAATCTGCAAGTGCATAGAGTTGTTCCTAGTACCTACAAATCGAGTATTCTAAGGTCGTCTCCCACAAGGACTAAACTACTTACCACCGAATTAATCCTAATTACTTGAACGAAATTGATAATAAACTTAAAAGATGATTGGATTTAGGTAGACAGTAAATTGTAAATACTGGAAAATAACGAACAAGGATAATTTGAGGATTTAAACTTAGGGTTTTGGGGCTCACCAACTCAAGAGATGATTAATAAATTATGAATTTGAATGAATGATAGGTTATAATAACAATTGCACAAATTTACTCATATTCTCTCTCAAGACATATGAGAATATCTACCTAGTTGATTACTATCTCTTAATGTGCAACTAACTAGTCAAATGCATGAAGAACAAGCAACCACAAGTTTTCACACTAGCTTGGGATATCTCTATCTCTAAGTTTAATGTGTTTATCTTCCTTGTGCATAAACCATACTTCACCTCTCAGTTCATCATATGATTCCTAAGATTGTATCTATGGAAATCAAGTATAGAGACAACAGTGAAAAGCAAGGGAGATAAACATAACCCAAGAATTTTCATTTAATATCAATCAATCCATAAAATACAAATCAATCCTCTAAATAGGCTACATCCCTCACCTTAAATGAGGTTTAGTTCTAGAAAATGATAACAAAAACCATACATATAAAGATGCTCAACATTCAAGAAAGAGTAGAGAGAGAAGGTAGAGAAAACACAAAACAAGATTGCTTTCAATGCTTGAATTAATCCTCCAAATCTTCTTCTTTTCCTTTTTTTCAGTGTCTCCTTATATTGTTGCCTCGTTTTTAGTGTCCAACCCCCTCATTAGGTCTTTAGAATGAGTATTTATAGTGTCTTGGGTTCAAAGAAACCTATTTTTGTTAAACAGGGGAAGGCAGATAGTCCTTAGGCTGACAAAGTCCGTTAGGTGAACTTGATGTTTGTTTAGCAGACCTTCTCAGGTATGGGAAGTGAAGTTGGCAGACAATATCTGTTAAACGGACATGATGTCCGTTAAGTGGACCTTCTCGAGACTTTGGAGTGGAATCGTTCAGGCAATGTCCGTTAAACAGATATACACTGGTCATTTAAAAAATTCACACTTTTGACCCCTTCAGTTGACAAAATCTCTCCTTGGAGTTTTCACAGAAGTTGTAGCACTTGGAGTCCTCTTCGAAAGCGTCCTTGAACACCCTTAATACGACGTCTATGGTAAAAGTTATGCCTTTTTCTCACAAAATCTATCTACTTGTACCTATCAAGCAATAAAGTTGAAATGTGTGAGAACTAACCAAATAAGGCTTCAAATTCACATAGAGATAAGTCAAATTAGTTTTAATTCATCCCAAAATCATATAAGAATAATTTGACTTATCATTATCCTTTGATTATAAATTGTATGAAACTTGTAATACTTTTCAAACTAAAGGATAACTAAATCAACCTTTGATGAAATGACGATTATGGTATTCCATTGGTAAATCTTATACATACGATTTATCATACGTAATAATAATTTATAAAAGGATGGATACTTACATTTTATTATATTTAATAATGAATTTATATATTGGAGTCACATGCACTAAATGGAATATTGATTTAAATTTTTAAAAAGTTCAAAGTATTCAAATATAAGTAGAAATTTAGCATTGCAAATGTCAAAGAACTTTAATGAGAAAGATGAGGTAAGATTTAAGTTTTCTTAGATATCTATAAGGAACAAGATTCTGCACTGAATAACTTCATAACTAAAATCTATTACAATATGAATTTATATAAGGTGGAAATATAACATTAGATATTATATGATTTAATGTTTATTTCTCAATACTTATACCTAGTACAATAATTTGCCTTTGAAAATGTCAATTAAATCAATTAACAAGATTTCATATTAGATATGAAATGGTAGGGCTTGAAATGAGTTAAAGTTAATGATTTTAGGATGTGATACTTGGTTAAGCATATATTATACAATAAGTTTATAACTAAATTAATTAACAGAAGGTATAAGATTTGCAAAGGTTGGATAAGATCCTATAAACTCCATTGAATACAATATTTAATTTAATGCATACTTATAAGATGACGGTTCTGAAGACAGTATATTCAAATGGAGTTAGTATCTTTGTTGAAGCATTTGATGTATAGTTGAAAGGTTATAAGATATTGGAAAATTCACTTTCATGATGAATTTAAAGAATTTTTTAAAAGTTGATTGTGAATTTATTAAGTAAACAAAAATGTTAGTGAGAGTATAGTTGTCCTCTTTAGTGGGAGAATGCAATGACACATTACTCATAGAGAACAATAATCCATATTTTCAGTTGTTAAAGATATGATAGTCCAAGAGCAATTTTTATTAACTATAAAAGGTAACAAATTAATTCTAAAAATTACATCTATAAAGATAAATATGAAAATTGTGTACCTGCTTTAGTCTAAGAACATAGATAATATACTAAAAGCGTTTAGTGTTTAAGATATCTGATACTTATGAACTATTAAGGATATTCATTATTCTATGTATGAGTTGATATTTAAGTTCAAAGATATACAGGTATTAACTTTAGTTTGACATAAGTCCTAATTACAATATATTTATCTTAAAATAACATTACTTTAAGTTAAAAATATTATGGTGTGGCATCAATTTCGAGCCATAATAGATCTTTTATTTAGTAGAAATGATTATTTAGATCAATAAGTTCTTTAATTAACTTATTATAGTTCCTTGCATTATTGAAATAGTAGTGTAATTAAAAAATTTAGTGTCATTAGGTGTGTGCAAGGAGCTAAGGTCTTATCAAAGATCTAAGTATGTATTTAGAAAATTTCTCTTAATTTTGATGATAATTAAGATGAATGTTGTGAGATTTAAATTAATTCTCACTAAAGAGAATCTTGTAGATATCTCTCACTAAACCTCTATCTTAGCAATAACATGATCACTCTATGTTGATAAGATATATGATACTTAAGCGATTGACTTAGTACAAGCGAGAAATTGTTTATCTATACTCTATAATTAATTTTTTTAGTTTTTATAAAATAATTAATTAAAGTCATTATTTATTTATGCATCTCTATTTAACTAACTAAATTATAAGAAAAACTTAATGAGACAAATATAATTTACAAATAAAAATTATGATGAGATTATAATGGAGTATTAAATAATGATTACAATTATATCATATAAAAATTATGATATTCGTATTAAATTTAATTATTATTATCTCTAAGTTGTTCTAAGCCGTTGCTCTATTAAGAATGAACATTAATAGAGTTTTCTTATAGTCAATCTCATAGATAAAATTATGAAGATACTTAAAAAACACGTATGAGTGTACGTTAGAAAATAAATTCATGGAAATAACCAAATATGATAATTCCATTTGGATTATTACTTGTATGTCTATAAAATTGTCATTGTGATAGTTGTATAAGTGATCATTTGTCTTGAAATCTCCAAAGTATCTTACATAAGGATTGTTGTATTTTTAGTACTACTTAGACTTATCACAGTCATGAGTAGCTCATTTAATAGTCATTGAATATAACATGAATTACATAGAAGGAGTTAGATGCTTAACATATAATTCATCACCCTAAAGTGATTAAGAAATATGTTTCATTATTTTTGATTGGTATTGATTTAAAAAATACTTAGCAAAACTGGAATAACATGTCAAGAATAACTTTCAAATGTTAATAATAAAATCAATTGCTAAAGGTGAAAAACTAATATGATTGGAGTCACATAAAATAGACATTATTTTCATGCTTTATAGCTAATTGAACATTGCATGATAAAAGTATTGAATTATGTGAAAAATTATTTAAAATTATTTTGATATTTATGATATTTGGGTGGCTATGAAATATATGGATATAAACAATCTAATTAGATAACTAAAGATAAATTAAATAAGTTTAATTTATTTAATTTTAAATAAGATTTAAGTTTATAATTTATAACTATTATTAACATGTTTATGAGCCTAATATGTCACATATGAAGAACAATTGAAGAGAGAAAAGATAATTTAATCAAATTGGTCTTAATTGTGAAGTTTAATAAACTTGAAAGGTTAATTATGAGACATTTATTAAATAAAGACCAATATAAGATAGTAGATTTTAATTGAGTCTAACTATTATTTAATTAAATTAATTATATAAAATTTAATTGAAATTAAAATTCAATTAAAACTGTATTATAAACAAATATAGCCTTTAAAAGAATTACCACTCTTTACATTAATTATAGATCTCTTTTAATTAAATCG